>JAXIVD010003814.1:25000-42052 GCA_036785275.1 Cancer borealis
CAGTTTATTTTTTCACCATTAATCCCGCCTCACTATCCGTCCCCTCCACACTCTGCCGGATACAAATCACTGTAAAATCGACAGTGCTTAATGAATCCTCGTAGGCGGTCACTGCTTTGCTTCCATTAATTACAACGACGAGTGTGATGACGAGGCAATGACGACAATGCAGAGACGATGATCAGGGAAGGTTATGGTAATGCAGTTTCTTTTCTTCTTTTTTTTCTTTTTAGGTTTTCATAATCTCTTTCTATCTACTTGTCTTTTGCTATGTGTCTTTCTATCTATGTATTCGTGTCTATCTAACAGCTTATCATTTTATCTATCACTAACTTTTTTTCTAACAAGATTTAAGTAAAGTTTTATCTATTCGTTTTATTTATTCTTTTTTCTAATGCTCTTATCGTATCGGGACGCTGGTATTCGTATCTGCAATATTTAACCGATTTTTTGAGCATCGGTTCAGAATGCGTACATGCATATGTATGTGCTTAAAACACACACATGAATTTGCGTGTGTTTTACGATGCGTTTGAATTTGTTTGGAAAAAAAACTAGCATTTCAACACGCATATGAACTTACAAATATCAGAAAAAATGTTCATTGACCTATAAATGCTTTGAAATGTGTATATGCATCAATTTACAAGTATCATTGACCTTATAGCTGTACATAAATGCATGTAACATCCTCCTGTGATCGCTTTGTCGTACAGCAATGAGCATGAACTTCGTAGTGTGACGCTTAATCCTTGTAGAAGTGTGTATAACTTTGCATACTGATCACGCCTGGGAGAAGAATGAGCCTCGCTGTATTTTTCCCGCGGGTGTTAGCGGGTGAGGAAGAGCAGGGAAGCCTCAAGCCGTTAAACACGCCCAAACTGCGATAATGTTACTTGTTTCGCCAAAATTACCAAGCACAATTCACCTTCAAGTTATTTGTCTGTGTAAGAACAAAAGTTTCCGTAAAACAAATATTTCTCTGCAAGTCAACGGTGCCTGAAGGAGAAAAAAAAAGCAATGGAGTTCCTGCTCATTATGGGATATGAATATTACATGACAATGAGAGTGAGTAAGAGTGAGAGAGAAAAGAAAATACGTATATCACTCGTGTCCTGCTTGTCATTGTCCTTTCTCCCTCCCCCCCCACCCTCCCCCGATTCACATAGCACTCTCTCCTTTTCATTAATCCTTCCTCTCCCTTTGCTCTTCATTTTCCATCCTTTCCTTTTTTCTTCAGGCATCCTCCTCTCCTTTCACTAATTTTCCTTTTCTTTTAGTGGTATTCATCTCTTGTCTGTCCATGTTTAAGTTCTCTCCCTTCCTGGCACCGTCTAATTCTCTCTTGTCTTCACCTAACCAACCATGTCCTCTTTACACAGCCTATTTCCTTCTCTCTAAACAGCTGGCAGTCCTTTCACTAACCTCCTTTTCCCCGTACACAGTGTCCTTCTCTCAGTCCTGTCTGTTACCAACCACATATAAGTCTCATCTCTCGCACAGCCTCACTTCCTTCTCACGTGGACTGCCATCTCTCCTTGGTTGCCTTCCCTCCGTGACCCTGTAATCAGCCTCAAGGTCTCGTCGGTGAGAAGCCTTGTTGTATTGCCTCTCGGGGCCTAACGAACTAACGCGCTGCATATATAGCGGAGAGTGTGTAAGACGCCGCCCTAAACCCTGACCAGGAAGCCAAGGGAAGCATTAGGATGTATGTGGTAGGGCCAGGCAAGGCAGCTACAATATTACATAAGATTGATATTGGTTGTGATGTATTTGTATGTGGGAAGAGAGATCGCGAGTGGGTGGTTAAAGGGATTATTATTATAGTGTGTGTGTGTGTGTGTGTGTGTGTGTGTGTGTGTGTGTGTGTGTGTGTGTGTGTGTGTGTCTGTGTGTGTGTGTGTGTGTGTGTGTGTGTGTGTGTGTGTATGTGTGTGTGTGTGTGTGTGTGTGTGTGTGTGTGTGTGTGTGTGTGTGTGTGTGTGTGTGTGTGTGTGGGTTTGCTACAAAGTGGTGGCGCCGGTTGGATAGTCAGTTCCAGGCGAGCGCGTAAGGTGTAATGCGGATCAGACCACTGGATTAACCTCAGAAGCTTCTAAGGCAATGATTCCGCTCTCCAGGTCACAAGGCCGCTAGGAGGAGGCTTAATCCTATGTTACTATTAATTCGTTAATGTTTTTGATGTTCTCAGAGTCTCTGGTGATGGTCTAGTGCAGTGGTTCCTAACCTTATTTTCAGGCGACCCCAATCATGCACCTCAAGACATGACTGCGACCCACTTGTTTAGTTGAATATATGCCAATATATAGCGGCAACGTTATATGTCATTTTGATCACAGTTGAGGCGCCCAGACCTCGGTGGGAGCAAGATTCAGTTACAGGTCTACCTGGATCTTAGGTATGAGATGCCACACACACATATATACACACATACAGCTGTGAGCGTAACTAGCCAATCACGAAGCAGAGTCATGCGACGTCACTGGAAAGGGCGGAGCGTCTGGGAAAGTCATGAAGATTTCGGCATAGACGTCCCGGTATGTGCTGCCACCTTGCGCCAGTTTGTGTACTAGGCTGGGTTCACGCGAGACACTTTGCAGTGGGCAGTCAGTGGCCATTATGAAAGGTGGTCTCTATTGAAAAATAGTCACCACTCGGTGGCGGCCACTGATGAGGTCAGTGTAATCATGGATCTCATGAAAATAGCAGTTGTCTATGCTCTCTTGGTGAAGATGAAGATGAAGAGATGTGTGTGTGTTCTATTTTGAAAGGCAGTGATCCTTCAAATAGAGGTGATAGCCAGTTTGCAGGGATTTCATTTATCGACCATTTTAACCACTTAACTGTTTCGTTATCAGTACTTAATACATACCATTAGGATCGGAAAAGTGTGCAGATTTTGAATCAGTACTTGAATATTCAATGCATATATAACTAAGGGTGTTACAACGAGTTGAAGTAGAAAATGTGAGGAAAATGTTTATGCACCTATTCATTTTTCTTCAATTATCTTATCATAGATTTAGTATTACTGTAATTAAATCATTCTCGTGATATGCAGTAATGTATCACGAACACAATGGTATACTCAGTTTTCCGTAATATTATTTGGTACGTTTATAACATTAGGTAAGAGTACAACATTTTTGAAGTCCGATGGCAGCGGCATGATAGAGTGACTGCCTTGCTTCGCTACAACACTCCCACAAGTTACTTTTCTTCTAGCGGCTCTAGTGTGATGTGCGTGGCTGGACGTGTGGCTGCTAGTGGACTCGACTTAATAATTGAAGTGAATCGATCAGACTCTTTTACCTCAACAACGAAAACCGTACCAAGAAAATGATATAAAAAAGAAGACTCAGGAGAGGTTATGTTCGCTTCTTTACGGTATAAATTGAACGAAGGACTGTGTGTAGAAGTGAGTTGGTCGTTATGGTACAAGAGGGAAGGCGGTAATCTGTTTGTTATCAGTCACGCTATCTTGTTACCTTTCTCTCACCCTGTCTGTCTGTCTGTCTGTCTGTGGAAGTAGAGGAAGGAAGGAAGGAAGAGAATCCATACGTAGAGATAATAAAGAATAGGTTAGTGATAACAGTTATCTTACGAAATGCAGGAAAATTTTCAAAAAATATGAAAATATATCTTAACTTTCGTTTGATATATTAGAGGTATTATTTTTTACATATTTCAAGCGTGTTTTTCACCTTTCCCATCTTGTTATCTGTGTTTTATTCCTCTGCTTTTTGTGTTATCGTTATTGATGGTGTTGCTTCGTATGTATGTATGTATGTATCTTTCCTCCCTCTCCTTTCACCTTCAAAAAACATCTATCCATTTCCTTATCACCTTGCCGGATATAATTCTATTCTCGAGATTGTCAAAAATTTATTAAGCGCTATAATAAGACCCTATTATGCAGTGCTCATTTTTCAGCAGCAAATACAGCAAGGTTAAAGTGACCCCAAAGAATACACTGACGGCATTTTGTTTTTATGATGGAAAGAATCAGGGTTTTTTTCTCCTCTCTTTCATATGCACCCCTTCCAGGTTGTTTTTTCTCTCTCTCTCTCTCTCTCTCTCTCTCTCTCTCTCTCTCTCTCTCTCTCTCTCTCTCTCTCTCTCTCTCTCTCTCTCTCTCTCTCTCTCTCTCTCTCTCTCTCTCTCTCTCTCTCTCTCTCTCTTCCGTGATGTTTAGTTTATTTATTCATTGTCCTAGATTTTCCTTGACTATATGTATATATTTTCTTCCTTTAGAGGAGACCAACAGAAAAATTATCCTGTTTCTTGTGACTTGGTTGAGTTTCATGACAAGGACAAGGGCAAGACGTGCGAGAGAGAGAGAGAGAGAGAGAGAGAGAGAGAGAGAGAGAGAGAGAGAGAGAGAGAGAGAGAGAGAGAGAGAGAGAGAGAGAGAGAGAGAGAGAGAATACGTAAGTGGAAATGAAAAAGAGTAAACACATACCAAAGCAAATATAAAGATAAATAAATGAATAAGAGTAATAAAAGGAAGAGAAGGGAAAGGGAAGGAAGAGAAAGGAAGGGGAAGGATGGGAAGGGAAGGAAAGGGGAAAGGAAGGGGAAAGGAAGGGAATAAGAGAATGTCACTTCCTTGAGAGGTGCACACACACACACACACACACACACACACACACACACACACACACACACACACACACACACACACACACTGCTTTGGCCGACCACCGTCACACACTTTTCACACATGACAGACTTTCTTTTAAACTATTTTCCTTGTGTTACTCTCTGCACCGGCTTGACGTCTAGGAAGATGGAGGAGGAGGAGGAGGAGGAGGAGGAGGAAGGAGAAGTTTCTTGTTGTCCACCTTCTCCTCCCCCTCCTCCTCCTCCTCCTCCTCCTCCTCCTCCTCGCTCTTGTTTTTCACCTCCTCTCTCTCCCCCTCCTAAGACTATTGTTGTCATTGACCTGAAGGGGAAGGAAAGGGAAGTCTTGAATCAAGGTCACACAAGAGAAAGATACTAACACTAATTAATACCTATAACACCTTCCTAACACCTTCCTAACCTAACCTTCCTAATCTAACCTTCCTAACCTAACACCTTCCTAATGCCTTCTTATAGTTATATGTTACGTACGTGGTGTGACTAACTTAGTTTTTCTTTTTAATTTTATTTTTACTCTTTCACTGACTTTTTTATGTATATCTACGTTGAAGATTCAATGTTATTTAATTTTTTTTTTTTTTTACTTTTTTTTTCTTTTTTCTTTTATTTCCAGCCATCGCTTCTGATTCTAATGTGTATTTTTGCTTTTATGGCCTTGTTTTTATATTCATTACCTCGTTTTGTCTCTCCCTTCCCCTTGCTTTTTATTGCTATTGCTAATTCGCTTGTTCCCTTTGTTCTCTACTTCGTTCTCGTTATCTACATCTTCCTTGTACTCCTCCTCTTCCTCCTCCTCTTCCTCTATCAAAAAACAAAGAAAGGTTCACAGAAACACAAACAAACAGACAGACAGACAGACAGACAGAGAGACAGTGACCTAAAAAAATAGAGAAAGAGTGGAAAAGCTAGGAAGAAAAAAAAAATATTGTCTATCCTGAATACTTAAACACGACTTTCTACATAATATTCTCTGACCTCTTGTTTGTCGACTCGAAAGAAAACAGACTTCACCAAGCTTATCTATTTTTAAAAGCTTGTTCACCCCAGCAGAGAGCAGAACAAAGCAGGTAGTAGTAGTAGTAGTAGTAGTAGTAGTAGTAGTAGTAGTAGTAGTAGTAGTAGTAGTAGTAGTAGTAGTAGTAGTAGTAGTAAAACTCCTCTGTACCGTCTCTCTCTCCCTGAAAAAAACCTGACATTCTAGTAAGGGAAGAGAGAAAGATTTTATACGAGTAGATTTTTTATATGGGAAGAGGAAGAGGAAGAGGAAGAGGAAGAGGAAGAGGAAGAGGAAGGAAAGAGAGATGATTGTAATAGATGAAAAGAGGTATAAAAGGATGTATAGGAATGGATAAAGAGAAAAGAGAGAGATTGGTTTAGAGATTATTATATATGTATGTCTTTGTGTGAGTGTGTGTGTGTCTGATTACGTTAGCTCTCTCTCTCTCTCTCTCTCTCTCTCTCTCTCTCTCTCTCTCTCTCTCTCCTCTCTCTCTCTCTCTCTCTCTCTCTCTCTCTCTCTCTCTCTCTCTCTCTCTCTCTTTACCTTGAGGCCCTTTGTCACTGTATCCCCTTCTGCCCCCCCTTTCCCCTCCCTCTTTCCCCTCCCTTCCTTTCCCCTCCCCCTTTCCCCTCCTCCCCCCCCTTTTCCCCCTCCTTCCTTTCCCTCCTTTGCCTTCCCCTTTCAGAGTAGAATCCCCGCAGCCCTGTCAACACACCCTGTCATGTGTGTGTGTGTGTGTGTGTGTGTGTGTGTGTGTGTGTGTGTGTGTGTGTGTGTGTGTGTGTGTGTGTGTGTGTCGGGTTTTCTATTTTTCTACTTCCTCCGAGTCGGTTGTTATGATGAGGATAAAATAATTAGGTTAATTTTACACCATCTTCATTCACGATATTTCTACTTTTTTTTTTATTAATTGATTTCCTGACACTTATATATGTAGTATTTTTTGGATATTCCTTTTGTGTCTGATTCTCATTATTTTTTTTCCTTTACTTTTCTCCTTCATGTTTCAAGCGGAAAGTAAATATCGGAAGATTTTCATATTAAACTTGATCGAAGAAAAACTGACAACTTTTTTTGGTTCGAACTTTTGACAAGGTTAAGATCGCAAAAATGGTTTAATTCAAGCTTGTGAGATTCTTTAATGATATTCCAGCCTTGAAAAATACTTCTTAGGGCAGAATTTAGCCATCATAAGGATATAACATCATAAAATTCTAAGTATACAAGCAATTCTTTAAGAAATTCTCGTTATTGCAAATTCCATAACCAAGAAACATGACAAAATCCACCTACATCACTTTTTTCTCTCGTAATTTCTCTCACTATTCCACTTACTCTCTCTTCCAGTTACTCCCTTCCACACCCTTCTAAGTCATTTCCTCTCCCCTCACCCCCTCACTCCGTCACTCGCACACACTCCCTCAACACTCCCTCAGTCACCGGTGGCGCCATCTGTAATCGCCGCCACTTAACTTGGGGACAAACGACCGACTCATTCTCTCCTTCCGAAACTTAGGTGCAAAAGGTGTGTTTAAGTGCAATTAGGACCAGGGCACCTGTTACCTTCTCCCCCAAAACTCTCCTCTCACCCCCCCTCCACCCACCCACCTTCCTTTCCTGACTTTCTTTCTCTCTCTGTAGCTTTTTCTGTTTATTTATTTACTTATTTGTTTATTCACTCACTTGTATACAAAGACGGACTCAAAGATAAGTAGGGTAATTCATGTCTACCTCTTGTTATTCGCTGTTCCAAGAAAAGGTTAGAAATATGTATATGAAAAAGTGGTTTAAGAAAAGTTATAATGTGGTTTGGAATTTCGAGAAGAGTCTGATGTGCACCTTCTGGAAAATGTCAAAGTCAAGAGCAAGATTAAAGGATAAATATGTAAGAGGAATACCTACTCGTACCTCCTTTACTTGACTTAACTTTACTTTATTTGACTTTATTTGACTTCTGCTGCGACTGTGTGATACTGACACCTTGAAGTTACGTTTATAAAGTACATCTGTTACCTAAGAGAGAAGCATTTTGAGCTCAAGTAACGGAGAAAGAAAGAAAAAATATAAAGATTTGAATCCTTTCCGTATACGTTTCAACTCTCCATCCGGATAGAACTAAAAGGTTTCAATACTGCAAGAGGAATAAGTATTATAGAAAAAAGAATATAGAGTGCCAGAAGCTCTCTCTCTCTCTCTTTCTGAAAATCGATCCTTTTACTGAGGAAAACAACACAGCCATTAGTACAACACGCACGCAAAAAAAAAAAAGAGAGAAAAAAAAGAGTAATGGAGAGGAAGGAAAAGAGTATTCAGAAACGCAACTCCTTTCTTTTGTCTCTTCATTTTACTACCACTTTCTTCCTCCTCCTCCTCCTCCTCCTCCTCCTCCTACTCCTCCTCCTCCTCTTCCTCCTATTCCTCCTCCTCCTCACATAAACTGTACTCAACTCTGTTTTGTCACCAAGAGAACCGAGACCACACAAACAAGCAAAAGCACACACACACACACACACACACACACACACACACACACACACACACACACACACACACACACACACACACACATGATCCCCAACTGTGCAGGATAGGGAAACATTTTTAATATGAGAGAGAGATAGAGAAAGAAAAAAAAAGTCGAAATCATCCTTATTCGTGTGTGTGTGTGTGTGTGTGTGTGTGTGTGTGTGTGTGTGTGTGTGTGTGTGTGTGTGTGTGTGTGTGTGTGTGCGTGTGTGTGTGTGTGTGTGTGTGTGTGTGTGTGTGTGCGTGTGTGTGCGTAACCCTCTGCAATATTACTAAAAGAGGGTATCCTATTAAAAGGAAAATGTGTATGTATGTATGTATGTATGTATGTATATATGTATGTATGTATATATGTGTACCTATATCTATACATCTACCTGTCAGTTTGCTATTTTGACATTTCATTTCAAAAAAAGACAAAAAGACAGACAGCAGAGGTCTTTAAAGATATAAATGAAATAGTCTTCCTCACCTACAGATTCTAAGTGACATTTACAGACAAAGGAGTGCAAGGAGCCCACGCAGGAAGGTGTGGAGAGACAAGGGAACACACTTTTATATCAGGCACGAGAGGGAAAAATATACACGTTGAGTAAACATGCAAATTCGACATTTCATAAGCAAACCCATTAGGAGCCTGTTGATAATTGCAGTAGTAGTAGTAATAATAGTCGTAGTAGTAGTAGAAACACCTCTTACTACTACTACTATTACTACTACTACTACTACTACTACTACTACTACTACTACTACTACTATTACTACTACTATTTAGACCAATGATTATGATAAATTATACGTAGTTATTTAGTATGTAAATAATAGTTAAATAAAACATTAGTGCATTAGGGATGAACACAGGAGTCAAATTAAAGGGTATTTTTCCTAGTGTACCTAAGGCCAGGAATTATTAAGCGGTAAAACACACACACACACACACACACACACACACACACACACACACACAGAGTCACACACACACACACAGAAGCTTTTAATTTGCAGAAGAGGTTTTTAATGTTTTATATCTTTATTTTTTCTCATATACTCATTCCCTTTAGAAAGTAGAAAGAGGTGCATGGAAGGAAATAAAGAATAAATGAGAGAAGAGAGAACAAAAAGATAAGAGAGAGATAGTGAAGCATATTATCCATGTTCTTATCCATCCATTTATCATCCTATCTATCTATTCATCTATTCATCTATTTATTCCTAGTTACACACACACACATGACTCAAAGCTCACGTGTAAAAATATATAATAAAAAAATTCATGCTTCATAATTTAGAGAAGGGGGTCGGGGTGAGGTGCGTGTGTGTGTGTGTGTGTGTGTGTGTGTGTGTGTGTGTGTGTGTGTGTGTGTGTGTGTGTGTGTGTGTGGGTTTGCTACAAAGTGGTGGCGCCGGTTGGATAGTCAGTTCCAGGCGAGCGCGTAAGGTGTAATGCGGATCAGACCACTGGATTAACCTCAGAAGCTTCTAAGGCAATGATTCCGCTCTCCAGGTCACAAGGCCGCTAGGAGGAGGCTTAATCCTATGTTACTATTAATTCGTTAATGTTTTTGATGTTCTCAGAGTCTCTGGTGATGGTCTAGTGCAGTGGTTTCCAACCTTATTTTCAGGCGACCCCAATCATGCGCCTCAAGACATGACTGCGACCCACTTGTTTAGTTGAATATATGCCAATATATAGCGGCAACGTTATATGTCATTTTGATCACAGTTGAGGCGCCCAGACCTCGGTGGGAGCAAGATTCAGTTACAGGTCTACCTGGATCTTAGGTATGAGATGCCACACACACATATATACGGACATACAGCTGTGAACGTAGCTAGCCAATTAGGAGGCAGAGTCATGCGACGTCACTGGCAAGGGAAAGTCATGAAGGTTTCGGCAAAGACGTCCCGGTAGGTCCTGCCACCAAGCGGCTATTTGTGTACTAGGCTGGGTTCACGCGAGACACTTTGCAGTGGGCAGTCAGTGGCCACCATGAAAGATGGTATTGTGTGTGTGTGTGTGTGTGTGTGTGTGTGTGTGTGTGTGTGTGTGTGTGTGTGTGTGTGTGTGTGTGTGTGTGTGTGTGTGTGTGAGAGAGAGAAAGAGAGAGAAAGAGAGAAAAGGAAACAGGAATGAAAACAGAGACGTAAAGGAAATAAATCTAGTAGGTGGAAAATATTTCTAGTCGTAGGAAATATTTGGGGATGAATATGAACAGGTGTAATCTGACAGGTGTAAAGAGAAGGTGATGTAGGTGGGAGGAAGGAAGGAAGGAAGGAAAGGAAGGGAAGGAAGGGAAGATAAGGTCTCATCCCTCTCGTGATTCTTAGTAAAGGTAAATATTTTCTTTCCCGACTAACCATCAAGGAATTTTGTTTTCTTTTTCGATGTTTTTTTTATTCGTTAGTTTGTCTTTGCGTTCTTTAATCCTCCTGCCCATCTTAATTTTTCTTCTTTATTTTTTATAACTTCTTCATCCTCCTCCTCCTCCTCCTCCTCCTCCACCTCCTCTTGTCTCTTCCCCTTCCTTATTTCGTTCGCTTTTCTTCCCTTCTTTCCTCCCCTCGCCTCTCAATGGTCTTCAATTATACCTCCGGCTCCTCATTAAGTTTCTTTTTATATTTTTTCAGCTTTTTTCAAAATTACATGCATCGTCTTTGCTCCTTCCTCCTCCTCCGTGATGCATATGTTTTCCTATTTTTTCATCTCCTTTCTCTTCTATTCACCCTTCCTTCATTTTTCATTTTTTGTTTTTCGTTGTTTTTTTTTTGTCCAGTATTCCCTTTCCTCTATTTTTACCGTCACTTTTTTCTTCTTTTTTTTCATCCTTCCGTTTCACCTTTCACTTTCATGTCCAGTTTGTGTTGTGTGAAAAGGACGGTGGGACGGGTGTTTGTTTTTGTGTTTGTTTTGTTTAGCGGTAAAACACATCCAGGTGAGTTGTGTCTTTCACTCTTTTTTTTTCTTTTCTTTTTTTTGTGATGAAACTGAGAAAAATCGATGTTACCCTCAGTGCCTCGGCGCCTTACATGACAGCCACGCACAACCATTAGTCACTCTCTAGCCACGGCGAGACATACATCAAGACGCAAAGGCAGGCATCCACGAAGCTCAGGGATAGTGAAGCATTGACGTAAACAAACCTTATGTCTCATCCTAGCACTCAGGACAGTCGTTATTGAATGTAAACACGAGGAAGAGCCAATCTACACCTCAGGGAACAGTCGTAATCGTATGGAAGCTTGAGGAATGTGTGGAAACTGTAGTGAATGTGTCGTCTTAACACTGGATCGAGTCAAACAAGACACAAGGGAGAGCGTCATCACCGCTCGTCAGTCCAGCTGGCGGGTGGAAGAGCTTGTTTTGCGGGAGCGACAAAAAGGATTTATGTTAGTAGGCGGAGGCGAGTGTAGCGCAGTAATGCCTTGTGCAGGTGGCTCAGGGCATCATTAGTAGGCTTTTGTGACCCCAGAGGACTGTGCACTAAGCCCTGTTTCAACTCGATCTAATAAAAAAAAGTAGGTAAGCCACCTCTCTCTCTCCCATGTCCCTCTCGTTTTCATTCCTACCTTCTACTCCTTCCTATTCCTCGTGTTATCACCTCCTCTTCTTCCTAGCTTTCTGTTTATGTCTCTGGTTATATTGTTCTAGGAAATGAAGAATGAATATGTAATTATGTTGTGTAGGTGTAGGTGTATGTATGTGTGTCTACGTACATATCCTCACATGCTTGACTCGCGACCAGAATAACATGCTTACACAATGTACGTACTTAACGAGAGTTGTGTATTACATAACGACACAATTAGACTTGCTGCCAACACACACACCGCTCTCAAATCATATCTCCCGTCCTTGCTAATGATAATCGAGAGCCTTAGGGACGCGGGGAGACCTTGCTTCATATTCTGACTCTCTCGTCGCCCTGCCAGCCAACAGTCTCCCTAAGATCATATCAACGAGTGGAAAGCTGTGGGTGGTGGTGGTGGTGGTGGTGGTGGTGGTGGTGGTGGTGGCAGTGGTGGTGGTGGTGGTGGTGGCGGTGGTGGTAGTGGTGTCTTTAGGGTATAATTTTCCTTCTCTTGTTTTTAGCTTGGGTTTGTGGTTATGTTGTGTGTGTTTTACTCTCTCTCTCTCTCTCTCTCTCTCTCTCTCTCTCTCTCTCTCTCTCTCTCTCTCTCTCTCTCTCTCTCTCTCTCTCTCTCTCTTTCTCTCTCATTGTGGATAATTACAACAATGTGTTCTCTTCCTTGTCCTTACCTTAGCGAGCATGTGTCTGTTTGTCCCTGTGTGTCGAAGGCAATCATAGCTAAGTGCACCTACACACACACACGCCCGCGCACACACACACACATACACACACACACACACACTTAGCGGCAGGCACCCAAGCTTTGTGTAGGAGAGAGAGAGAGAGAGAGAGAGAGAGAGAGAGAGAGAGAGAGAGAGAGAGAGAGAGAGAGAGAGAGAGAGAGAGAGAGAGAGAGAGAGAGATTATCTAATTACTTAATCTAGCCTTCATGTGATATGATGGATGTAATTATTAGTATTGAATGAGTAATAATCTTAATTTATCTTCATTTACGTAACATTATTTTACATTTTTACGTCCATCAACTACATCGTCACTAATACATTATTCACATTAACTTGTCTGAACGTAAATATTTTTTTCCTAATCATAAGTTCATACCTTTCAGAAAATAATTAGGTAAATATTTTTTTAACCTATAATCAGTACATATACTTATCACCAATTGCGTTGCATTACTTTACGTTTTAGCAGGTAATTTCTCTCTGTCATTAACTTATTAACATAGCGAGGCATTAAATCATTTCTAAGTATCATCTATATACATACCATTGCCTTACTATTTCCCTCCTACTACTTCTATAACATTTCCTTATCATATATCCTTTACATAGCAGTCCCTTCACACATGTTATTCCCTTCAGAACCATGTAGAGTCCTATCAATATATGGTAATCTTCTATTTTACATAATAGACTCAATTTACACAAGTCCGCTTCACCAATCTCACACCGGCTGCTTCCTAGACTCACACACACACACACACACACACACACACACACACACACACACACACACACACACACACACACACACACACACACACACACACACACACACACACCTGGTCTCTTCTAGTCCATTCAGCTTCCTCCCATGGAATTTTTGTTCTTCCAGGCACGTAGCATCTCTCTCTCTCTCTCTCTCTCTCTCTCTCTCTCTCTCTCTCTCTCTCTCTCTCTCTCTCTCTTCTCTCTCTCTCTCTCTCTCTCTCTCTCTCTCTCTCTCTCTCTCTCTATTATTATCATCATCATCATCATTTCTATATATATAATGTCTTTCTTTCCCTCCGAGCCTTCCATTCATTGCATCGAACCGTATTTCCTCAAAGTCCTCATCTTTTCCACAAATTATATATGTGAGTTCAATCTGTATAATGTATCCGGCGTGAAAGGCATCCGATTTCAAGGATCATGCCTGTCATTTTATCTCTTTTTTGTCTCTCCCTCTCTCACACTCTCTCTCACTCTCACTCACTCTTTTTCTGTTGTCTCTCTCACGCTGATTTGATTCTGAGCCTCACTACGGGAAAGAAGATATGTTGTTCAAATCTACTTTAATGATAATACTCGACTCACTAAACCTTGGCAGAGTAAAACACTGACATGGTATTTATTTTTTGTTATGTGTGTTTGACAGATCTCTCTCTCTCTCTCTCTCTCTCTCTCTCTCTCTCTCTCTCTCTCTCTCTCTCTCTCTCTCTCTCTCTCTCTCTCTCTCTCTCTCTCTCTCTCTCTCTCTGATTTATCGAAGCTTGAATTTGCTTAATGTTGATGCTCATTTGTCACACTAACGCTTAGGATAAAAGGTTTGAGTGTTTTTTTTTTCTATCGTATATATAAAGTTTGTTGTCTGGCTTTATGTATTATAGTGTTGTGATGTTTCTTTCTTTCTCTCTTTCTTTTTTTTTTCTCTCTCTCCTTCCCATTCATCTATATTTTTGTGGTCAGAGGTACACACGCTCACCACACACTCTTTTATCTCTCTCCTCTGCTCTCTCACTCACATCTTTTTTTCAGTAGTTTGTTCAAAGTCTTTCTGAAACAAACATGAATATTTGAATTACGTTTATTTTTACTCAGTCAACGTTTTTTTCACGTTATTCATAAATCCGGCGAATATTACCGAACCTCTGATGTGATTTATATATTGAAGATTTTACATGGAAGGTAATATAGTACAAGTCCATTCTCACATTTTAATTAACATGTACTTAATGACTCGTGTTAATGACGTATAATTTAACGTTGACGGATGATTAGGTAACAAGTCTTTGATCTTTACCTATGAAAATAATTAAAGTCCCTCGTGCTGAGTCCATTAGTGACGAGCAGCGTTCTGGACTCTCCCTCTGGACTTCATTAGCACGGAATTACCACTTTTTTTATGCCTTTTGAGTGAAGCTCCTCCTCCTCCTTCTCCTCCTCCTCCTCCTCCTCCTCCTCCTCCTCCTCCTCCAGGGACTTATCTTAGGGACCCTTGCATAACTAAGCCTCTTCAGCGTCTCCTACAGGTAACTACAGAACAACTACTACGACTTAATACATTCATTTATCAACTTCCTTTAATGTTACTCAATATAATACACTTCCTACAACTTACTCTGTACCTACGCCAAATAACGGGCAAGAGGCAGTCCATTTTAGCCTATTGGCGCCAAAAATACATCCATGTTTCCCTTCGCACAGAATTAATTAACAAACAAAAGCTTCTAACGCGTCTTCCGCAGGTATCTTGGATCAGACATCGTGACCTTCATGTCCTCACCGTCAGCTCCTTCACCTTCACTAACGACGAGAGATTCTCAGCGCATCGGGACTCTTCTACCGGGGACTGGGTGTTAGTGTTGCGTCACCCTGAACCTTCCGACTCTGGCTACTATGAGTGTTCCATCTCCACCAAGCCTGTTACTGCCATCAGCGTCAAACTGGAGGTCGTGGGTAAGTACCTAAGGACGTGGACGGTGTAAAAGAGGAAGAATAGGCGTGGGGAGGCGTATAGGGAGGGATATTTAGATCTGTAGCGATAGAAGAGAAGGTGAGAGGTGAGAGATAATAAGGGGAGGAAGGACGTGACAAGGGAGGGAAGGTGAGTAGGTTAGGTGAGGTGTGAAGATGACAGGTGTGGCAGGTAAGAAACAGGTGAGAGACAAGTGACGATGATGGAAAGAGGTAGCAAGGAAGAAGGAAGGAAGGATTAGGAGGGAGGGAGTAAGGTCGATAGTAAGTGAAATGCGTAGAATATATTAGCATTTATATTATGACATTTTAAAGCAATACAGGAATAACTATGTATATGTATGTATGTATGTATGTATGTATGTATGTAGCTATATTCATAACAAACTGATTTTATAAGGCAATAAAGTTTGAGATTGCTATAGATACGTAGAAAAGTTATCACACACACACACACACACACACACACACACACACACACACACACACACACACACACACACACACACACACACACACAGCAAGGGCCTCATAAAGCGCATCCATTGAGCAGTCTTCTAGTTAACTTTACCTTCCACTCTACTAGTAAAGAACAACAAAAGTTACGAGGAACGAGCGAGCACGGAGGAAAAAATTAAATCGAAGGAAGAATATACGATAGTAAGTTCAGTTAAAATGGGGAACAAGGTGTAGTGCTCTCTCTTTCTCTCTCTTCTCTCTCTCTCTCTCTCTCTCTCTCTCTCTCTCTCTCTCTCTCTCTCTCTCTCTCTCTCTCTCTCTCTCTCTCTCTCTCTCTCTCTCTCGTACATTGATTCAGTCTAGTTTGATATCAGGTTTTTGTTCAATGTCTTTTTTTTATAGAAAGATATGTCAGATACAAGAGAATGAGAGAGAGAAAGAGAAAAAAAAGAGAAAAATATTTATGCTATTACAGCCTAATTCTTTGTTATATTTGAGAAGTATCTATCTCATGAAAATATGTATTTACTTTAAAAATGTTACCATTAACGAAGGGAATAGCCTGTTCTGTCTCCCACATTAGGTCCTGTCGTCTAGTTTTTGGCAAGGCAGGTGCAGGAAAGGGTTAGGTTGGGTTGGCTTGGGTTGGGTTGGTTTGGGTTGGGTTGGGTTCTCTTGGTTCGGGTTTGCAGAGGTCATGTCACGTAAAGAGGCTGTCAAACGTGCAATGAAGTGTGAGGATGTGGTAGCCGTGAGGGGAAGATAGTGGCACAGTGGTGAATCTTCTCTCCTTCCTGCCTCTGTGTCCTGGGTTCGATTCTGTGATGTTTTAGAAATATTATATCTGGGATTTTTTGTTGTCCTGTGATTTTATATATAGTTATAATGGTATTCAGTAAGGTTGGTATTCCTGGTTACAACTAAATTGAATAAGTTATAGACAGTGTTGCCAGTAAATCAACGATCTTTAAACGAGTATAAATTAGGTTAGGTCAGGAATAAATGGTCGTGAAAGGGTATACTAAACTATTATACATGACAAAGCTCTCGTGGCAGTAGTAATGTGATGCCTCTGAGTGCCACGAGAGGGAATGAAACGTAACGAAAGGGGGACAAAAAAAACAGTTCAGTTAGGGTCAACGAGGCGTGTTAGGTCACTCAGGTGGGGAAGAGGAAATGACAGTTGGGGTCATTTCGTAAGTTTTCCGCCATTCAAGTGGACAGCTGTGACCGCGGACTCAGGTCAAGTTAACTAAGCACTGACCAGCCACTGACGAGAGAGAGGATTCGATGCGCACTTGTTTTTTCTTTCTTTCTTTTTTGTTTATATTGGATCGAGTCGTGTATTGAATTTGATACGTAAAGGAAATGTTGT
>JAXIVD010003815.1:0-35000 GCA_036785275.1 Cancer borealis
AGTTCAAGTTAAACAAATTTCTATTAAAAAAGTGAAGGGCATAAAATGGTTCACAGACATGAGGCTCAATGACCTTGCAGTCCCTGTAGATAAGATTGAAAATCCTGTGAAGATTACATAAGGATATGAAAAAAGGGCATTAAGACCAAAGAAACTGCCTTGTGATAATTTACTGTATATTCTAATTCTTATGTTATAGACGCATAGTGACTAAACTTACATGTTTACACACAAACAGAGGAGGATGGACGTAGGATATCTTTACTACATATTGTATAGTTGAGATGTTATGGACAGAGGGTGGAGGTAGGATATCATCACTACATATTGTAATTGAGATGGTATGAACGCATAAAGACAACACTTGATAATTTCAACACGCACAGAAGAGGCAAAAGACAGAAGTGGTTGGAGTTAAACACCAACAGGTTGGACCCACAGTTTTGATGCGGAATAAATCTTCCTCAATATTCTGGGCACCTTAGGTTATCAACCTCTCTTGTTTAGGTATGGGAACTAGTTTATTGAATTTTTTGCTTCATCTTAGAGCACAATGAATCAAAATAACGATAACGTAGATTTTAATGGCAATTATTACGATGTCCTGGGCGTGGCGGCCGACGCCACCCCAGAAGTAATACGGAAACAGTTCCGCCGTCTCGCCCTTGTCACACACCCGGACAAGAATCCCGATGACGTTAAGGCAGCCACTGTAAGGTTTCAGCTGCTCCAACGAGCTGTGGACACTCTGTCGGACCCCGAAAAGCGGGCGAGGTACAACGCCAAGCAAGGGAGGCACCAACGCCAGTCCCGACAGGCTCGGAAGGACAAGGACAAGACCAAGCCCTCCTCCTCCTCCTCCTCCTCCTCTTCCTCCTCCTCCTCCTCCTCCTCACACTTTTCTTCTTCCTCCTCTTCACACTCTTCTTCTTCTTCTTCTTCTTCAAACTCCTCCCGCAAGTTTTCCTTTTCTTCCTCTCCAACCTTTACTTTCAAATATAAAACTACAGGAGCAGAGGAGGTATCGGCTAAAGAGAGCAAGGCCAGAAAGAGAAGGCGACAGAGGCAGAAGCAGTAGGAGCAGCGGAACTGAACATGCTGCCAAGACGGACCGAGAACTGGTTCAGGCTGTGGCAAGCCGAGGTGAGGCGCCGAGCTGAAATTTCCCATTACCGAAATACGCGTGCGTATCTATCTATCTCTCTTTCTATACGCCACATAGATAGAGAAATAAATAGATTAAAACATTTTAATAACTCGACAATTACGACTTGCTGAGCAAGTAGGTAGGTAGGTAATTAATTAGTTGTTAAGTAGGTAGGTAGGTAGGTCGGTTGGTAGGTAGGTAGTTAGATAGCTAGGTGGTAATAATAATAATAAACGGTTTATTGAATAGGCAGTCTTGCGACTGAAAATATTTATTGGGGAGAAGGTGTGGGTGTGTTTGTGCGTTAGTGATGGTGTGTGACGACTGTGTGTGTTTGTGTCGGTAGTGTGTGGGTGTCTTTGTGTGTTGGTGGTGCCTGGGTATTAGTGGAATGTATGTGTGTATTGCGTGTTTGTGTGTGTATGTGTGTTGGGGAAGCGATTGTGAGTGTGTGTATGTGTTGTAGGGAGAATGAGTGTTTACGTTGAAGGTGGTTGCCTGGGTGTGTTTTGATAACTGGGGGGTGTTTTGGGGTATTGATAATTGGGATGTGCTTTGTAGTATTGATAATTGGGATGTGCTTTGTAGTATTGATAATTGGGATGTGCTTTGTAGTATTGATAATTGGGGGGTGTTTTTCGGGTATTGATAATTGGGGTGTGTTTTTCGGGTATTGATAAGTGGGGGGTGTTTTTCGGGTATTGATAAGTGGGGGGTGTTTTTCGGGTATTGATAAGTGGGGGGTGTTTTGGGGTATTGATAATTAGGGTGTGTTTTGGGGTATTGATAAGTGGTGTGTGTTTTTCGGGTATTGATAATTGGTATGTTTTGGGGTATTGATAAGTGGGGGGTGTTTTGTCGGTATTGATAATTGGGATGTGTTTTGGGGTATTGATAATTGAGGTGTGTTTTGGGGTATTGATAATTGGAGTGTGTTTTTTGGGTATTGATAATTGGGTTGTGTTTTTGGGGTATTGATAAGTCGGGTATGTTTTAAGTTGGGTGTATTTTGTTATTGTTAAGTGGGATGTATTTTTGGGTATTGATAAGTGGGATGTGTTTTTGGTGTATTGATAAGTTGGGTGTATTTTTGGGTATTATTAAGTGGGGTGTGTTTTGGGGTATTGATAAGTGGGGGGTGTTTTAGGGTATTGTCAAGTGGGATGTGTTTTTGGTTATTGACAATTGGGGGGGGGGTGTGTTGGTCTACGTGTCTTTGAAAGAATAAGTGTTGATGTATGTGTTTTGAGAAGGATGAGTGTTAGGGGATTGAGTGAAAGAGTGTGCGTTAGAGAGAGTAACTGTTGATTCGTGTGTAGGTAAAAGTGAGTGTTGGTGTATGTGTTCAGAGAATAAGTTTGATTTAGGGTGATTGAGGGTGTTTGAGTGCGTTAGGGAAGTGAGTGTGGGTGTGTTGAGGGAGTGCGTGTTACTCTGTGCGTTCGGGGAGTGAGTATGGATGAATGTGTTGGGGAAGTATGTGTGGATGTGTGTGTTGGGGGAGTGAGTGTGAGTGTCTGTGTATCGGAGGAGTGTAAGCGGGTGTGTTGGGGAGTGAGTGTAGGTGCGTGTGTTGGGAAAGTGTGTATATGAATTTTGGGGGAATGTCTGTGTGTGTGTGTGTGTGTGTGTGTGTGTTTTTGTGTTTGTGTTTGTGTTTGTGTGTGTGTGTGTGTGTGTGTGTGTGTGTGTGTGTGTGTGTGTGTGTGTGTGTGTGTGTGTGTGTGCGTGTGTGTGTTTCGATAATGAGTGTGTGTATATTTGTTGTGGGAAGTAAGTGTGTTTGTGTTGAGGATTAGTATGTAGGGATTAGTGTAATGGTTGCATATGTTTGTATTACTGATAATGAGTTACGGTGTGTATTTTGGGAATGTAAATATCGATGTATTGGGAGGATGTGTGTGTGTGTGTGTGTGTGTGTGTGTGTGTGTGTGTGTGTGTGTGTGTGTGTGTGTGTGTGTGTGTGTGTGTGTGTGTGTGTGTGTGTATGTGTGTGTGTGTGTTTGTTTGTTTGTTTGTTTGAATATGGATGAATGTGGGTAGATGTAAGTGTAATGAATGAGTATGGATGAGTGTGCTGGGGGAGTGAGTGTGATGGGGGCAGTGTATTCGAGTTTGTAAGGGAAGTGAGCGTGGGTGTGTGTGTTGAGTGAGTGTGAGTGTATGTGTGTGTGTCGGGGGAGTGTAAGTGGGTGTATTGGGGACTTGAGTGTAGATGTGCGTTGAGGGAGTGAGAGTCGATATGTGTGTGTCGGGGGAGTGTTAGTGGGTGTTGGGGAATTGAGTGTAGATGTGCGTTGAGGGAGTGAGAGTCGATATGTGTGTGTCGGGAGACTGTAAGCGGGTGTTGAGGGATTGAATGTGTTGGGGGAATGACTGTGTATGTGTGTGTCGGGGGAGTGACTGTGTATGTGTGTGTCGGGAGAGTGTTAGCAGATGTGTTGGGGAAAGTAAGTTTGTGTTTGTAGTGTGGATTAGCATGGAGGGATGACTGTGTTGATGCATATGTTGCGGTGTGAATGTGAATGTTTGTGTTGGGGATGTGACCATGGATGTGTTGGGAGGATGAATGAGGGTGTGATAAGTGTTATGAGAGTGAGTGTGTGTGTATGATTGTATGTGTGTGTGTGTGTGTGTGTGTGTGTGTGTGTGTGTGTGTGTGTGAGTGTGAGTGTGAGTGTGTGTGTGTGTGTGTGTGTGCGTGTGTGTGTGTGTGTGTGGGGCTGCGTGGGTTCGGGGACTCAGGGCTGCGAGGCAGCGTTGTTTCGCGGCTGAGGGGTCGCGGGGCACCGAGGCTGCAGGATTGCGGAGCTGCAGGGCTGCGCGGCTAAGGCACTGCAGGCCTGCGGGGTTGTGGGGCTGCAGGGCTGCAAAGGTGCAGGGCTGCGAGGCTGCAGGGCTGCGGCACTGCGGGTCTGCAGGTCTGTGGGGATGCAGGGCCTTGCGGGTGCGTGGCCGCGGGACAGTGGGGGTGCGGGACTGCAGGGCTGCGGGAATGCAGAGCTGCGGGTCTGCAGGGCTGTGGGGCTGCGTGGCATCGCGGTTGTGGGCTAGCAGGGCTGCGGGGCTGCAGGACAGAGGGTTTGCGGGGTTGCGGGACTGCGGGTTTGCGAGCTACGGGGATGCGGGGTTGCAGTGCCTCAGGGTTGCGGGGTAGCAGGGGTGTGGGGCTGTGGGGCTGCAGGGATGCAAGGCTGCAGATCTGCAAAGCCTACCGGCTACGATGCCTCGAGCTACGGGATCTTGCGAGTGCGGTGACGTGGGACACCAGGGCTGCAGAGCTGCAGGGTTTGCGGGGCCTCGGGACAGCGGAGCAGCAGGGCTGCTGGACTGCAGGGTTTTGCGGCGCTGTTGGGCTGCAGGGCTGTAGGGCCTCGCGACTGTGGGACCTCGGGGCACCGAGGGCTACAGGGCTACAGGGCTGTGAGGCTACAAGGTCTCGCGGTTTCGAGGCCGTGGGCCACTGTGGCTGCGGTGCTACAGTTCAGCGAAGCTATGGGGTTGCAGGGTCTCGGGGCAGCTAGGCTGCAGGGCTGTAAGGCTGTTATGCTGGCGGGCTGCGCATTTGTTGGGCTGCGAGGCTGCGGATTTGCGGGGCTGCAAGGCTAAGGAGCTGCAGGGTGCGACTGCGAGACTGCAGTACTGCGGGGCTACGGATTTGTGGGGCTGAGGGACTGCGGGCCTGCGAGATTGCGGGGCTGTGGGTTTGCAGGGCTGTAGAACTGCAGTTCAGTGGCAGCGGGGTTGTGGAGCTGCAGAGCTGCAGTTTAGTGGGACTGCCGGGCTGTGGGGTTGCGGAGCTGCAGGACTGTGGGTGTGTGGAGCTGTAGAGCTGCAGGGCTGCAAGGCTGCAAGGCTGCAAGGTTGTCAGGTTGTAGAGATGTAAAGCTGCAGTTCAGAGGGGCTGCGGGGTTGCGGGGCCTCGGTAGTTGGGCTGCGGGGCTGCAGGGCTTTGGGACTGCAAGGATGCAGGGCTGCGGGGTATCGAGGCTGCAGGGTTTCACGGTTATAGGGCCGTGAGGCCGTAGGAATGCGAGGCTGATGGGCTGCTGAGCTATGGGGCTGCAGGGCCTCGGGTCTGCGGGTCTGTGGAGCTGCGAGGCAGTGGGGTTACAGGGCGAAAGGGCTGCGGAGCTGCAGGATCTTGCGGGGCTGTGGTGTTGCGGGGCTGCGGGGCAGCGTGGCTGCGAGGCTGCGGGGTTGCTGGGCCATGGGGCAGTAGGGATGCGGGCCTGCAAGGCAGCTGGATTGCGGGGCCTTGGGGCAGCAGGAATGCGGGGTTACAAGGCTGCGGGGTTGCGGAATCTTGGGGCAGCAAGGCTGCGGGGCTGCAAGACTGTGAAATTGCGGGGTTGCGGGGCTGTCGGGCTGCGGGTTTGCGAGGTTGCGGATTTGAGGAGCTGCGGGTTTGCGAGGTTGCGGATTTGAGGAGCTGCGGGGTTGCGAGCCCTTAGGGCTAAAGGGCTGCGGGGCTGCAAAGCTGCGGGATTGCGGAACCTTGGGGAAGCAGGGCTACGGGGCTGCAGGGCTGCCGGGTTGCGGAAACTTGGGGCAGCAGGGCTGCGCTGTTGCAGGGCCTTGGGGCAGCAGGGCTGCGGGGCTGCAAGGCTGCAAGGTCGCGGAACCTTGGGGCAGCAGGGCTGCGGGGCTGCAAGGCTGCGCTGTTGCGGGGCCTTGGAGCAGCATGGCTGCGGGGCTGCAAAGCTGCGAGTTTGCGGGGTTGCGGGACTGCGGGCCTGCGGGTTTGCAAGGTTGTGGGACGGCGGGGCTGTGTACGGGGGTTGAGTATGGATGTATGTGATGGGGGAGTAAGTGTGGATGTGTGTGTTGGGGGAATGACTGTGGGTGTCTGTGTATCGGAGGAGTGTAAGCGGCTGTGCTGGGGAATCAGTATAAGTGTATGTGTTGGGAAAGTGTGTACGAGTATATGTGTTTTAGATGTGTGTGTGCGTGTGTGTGTGTGTGTGTGTATGTGTGTGTGTGTGTGTGTGTGTGTGTGTGTGTGTGTGTGTGTGTGTGTGTGTGTATGTGTATGTGTGTGTGTGTGTGTGTGTGTGTGTGTGTGTGTGTGTGTGTGTGTGTGTGTGTTATGGGGGATGAGTAAGGTTATATGTGTTGGCAGAGTTGAGAGCAGGTTTCTTTGCTGGATGGAGGGAGTGTGTTTGTTTTGTGTGTCCATTGGAGGGCTTGAATGTGAGTGTGTGTGTGTGTGTGTGTGTGTGTGTGTGTGTGTGTGTGTGTGTGTGTGTGTGTGTGTGTGTGTGTGTGTGTGTGTGTGTGTGTGTTTGTTTGTTTGTTTAAATATGGATGAATGTGGGTAGATGTAAGTGTGATGAATGAGTATGGATGCGTGTGCTGGGGGAGTGAGTGTGATGGGGGCAGTGTATTCGAGTTTGTAAGGGAAGTGAGCGTGGGTGTGTGTGTTGAGTGAGTGTAAGTGTATGTGTGTGTGTCGGGGGAGTGTAAGTGGGTGTATTGGGGACTTGAGTGTAGATGTGCGTTGAGGGAGTGAGAGTCGATATGTGTGTGTCGGGGGAGTGTTAGTGGGTGTTGGGGAATTGAGTGTAGATGTGCGTTGAGGGAGTGAGAGTCGATATGTGTGTGTCGGGAGACTGTAAGCGGGTGTTGAGGGATTGAATGTGTTGGGGGAATGACTGTGTATGTGTGTGTCGGGGGAGTGACTGTGTATGTGTGTGTCGGGAGAGTGTTAGCAGATGTGTTGGGGAAAGTAAGTTTGTGTTTGTAGTGTGGATTAGCATGGAGGGATGACTGTGTTGATGCATATGTTGCGGTGTGAATGTGAATGTTTGTGTTGGGGATGTGACCATGGATGTGTTGGGAGGATGAATGAGGGTGTGATAAGTGTTATGAGAGTGAGTGTGTGTGTATGATTGTATGTGTGTGTGTGTGTGTGTGTGTGTGTGTGTGTGTGTGTGTGTGTGTGAGTGTGAGTGTGAGTGTGTGTGTGTGTGTGTGTGCGTGTGTGTGTGTGTGTGTGGGGCTGCGTGGGTTCGGGGACTCAGGGCTGCGAGGCAGCGTTGTTTCGCGGCTGAGGGGTCGCGGGGCACCGAAGCTGCAGGATTGCGGAGCTGCAGGGCTGCGCGGCTAAGGCACTGCAGGCCTGCGGGGTTGTGGGGCTGCAGGGCTGCAAAGGTGCAGGGCTGCGAGGCTGCAGGGCTGCGGCACTGCGGGTCTGCAGGTCTGTGGGGATGCAGGGCCTTGCGGGTGCGTGGCCGCGGGACAGTGGGGGTGCGGGACTGCAGGGCTGCGGGAATGCAGAGCTGCGGGTCTGCAGGGCTGTGGGGCTGCGTGGCATCGCGGTTGTGGGCTAGCAGGGCTGCGGGGCTGCAGGACAGAGGGTTTGCGGGGTTGCGGGACTGCGGGTTTGCGAGCTACGGGGATGCGGGGTTGCAGTGCCTCAGGGTTGCGGGGTAGCAGGGGTGTGGGGCTGTGGGGCTGCAGGGATGCAAGGCTGCAGATCTGCAAAGCCTACCGGCTACGATGCCTCGAGCTACGGGATCTTGCGAGTGCAGTGACGTGGGACACCAGGGCTGCAGAGCTGCAGGGTTTGCGGGGCCTCGGGACAGCGGAGCAGCAGGGCTGCTGGACTGCAGGGTTTTGCGGCGCTGTTGGGCTGCAGGGCTGTAGGGCCTCGCGACTGTGGGACCTCGGGGCAGCGAGGGCTACAGGGCTACAGGGCTGTGAGGCTACAAGGTCTCGCGGTTTCGAGGCCGTGGGCCACTGTGGCTGCGGTGCTACAGTTCAGCGAAGCTATGGGGTTGCAGGGTCTCGGGGCAGCTAGGCTGCAGGGCTGTAAGGCTGTTATGCTGGCGGGCTGCGCATTTGTTGGGCTGCGAGGCTGCGGATTTGCGGGGCTGCAAGGCTAAGGAGCTGCAGGGTGCGACTGCGAGACTGCAGTACTGCGGGGCTACGGATTTGTGGGGCTGAGGGACTGCGGGCCTGCGAGATTGCGGGGCTGTGGGTTTGCAGGGCTGTAGAACTGCAGTTCAGTGGCAGCGGGGTTGTGGAGCTGCAGAGCTGCAGTTTAGTGGGACTGCCGGGCTGTGGGGTTGCGGAGCTGCAGGACTGTGGGTGTGTGGAGCTGTAGAGCTGCAGGGCTGCAAGGCTGCAAGGCTGCAAGGTTGTCAGGTTGTAGAGATGTAAAGCTGCAGTTCAGAGGGGCTGCGGGGTTGCGGGGCCTCGGTAGTTGGGCTGCGGGGCTGCAGGGCTTTGGGACTGCAAGGATGCAGGGCTGCGGGGTATCGAGGCTGCAGGGTTTCACGGTTATAGGGCCGTGAGGCCGTAGGAATGCGAGGCTGATGGGCTGCTGAGCTATGGGGCTGCAGGGCCTCGGGTCTGCGGGTCTGTGGAGCTGCGAGGCAGTGGGGTTACAGGGCGAAAGGGCTGCGGAGCTGCAGGATCTTGCGGGGCTGTGGTGTTGCGGGGCTGCGGGGCAGCGTGGCTGCGAGGCTGCGGGGTTGCTGGGCCATGGGGCAGTAGGGATGCGGGCCTGCAAGGCAGCTGGATTGCGGGACCTTGGGGCAGCAGGAATGCGGGGTTACAAGGCTGCGGGGTTGCGGAATCTTGGGGCAGCAAGGCTGCGGGGCTGCAAGACTGTGAAATTGCGGGGTTGCGGGGCTGTCGGGCTGCGGGTTTGCGAGGTTGCGGATTTGAGGAGCTGCGGGTTTGCGAGGTTGCGGATTTGAGGAGCTGCGGGGTTGCGAGCCCTTAGGGCTAAAGGGCTGCGGGGCTGCAAAGCTGCGGGATTGCGGAACCTTGGGGAAGCAGGGCTACGGGGCTGCAGGGCTGCCGGGTTGCGGAAACTTGGGGCAGCAGGGCTGCGCTGTTGCAGGGCCTTGGGGCAGCAGGGCTGCGGGGCTGCAAGGCTGCAAGGTCGCGGAACCTTGGGGCAGCAGGGCTGCGGGGCTGCAAGGCTGCGCTGTTGCGGGGCCTTGGAGCAGCATGGCTGCGGGGCTGCAAAGCTGCGAGTTTGCGGGGTTGCGGGACTGCGGGCCTGCGGGTTTGCAAGGTTGTGGGACGGCGGGGCTGTGTACGGGGGTTGAGTATGGATGTATGTGATGGGGGAGTAAGTGTGGATGTGTGTGTTGGGGGAATGACTGTGGGTGTCTGTGTATCGGAGGAGTGTAAGCGGCTGTGCTGGGGAATCAGTATAAGTGTATGTGTTGGGAAAGTGTGTACGAGTATATGTGTTTTAGATGCGTGTGTGTGTGTGTGTGTGTATGTGTGTGTGTGTGTGTGTGTGTGTGTGTGTGTGTGTGTGTGTGTGTATGTGTATGTGTGTGTGTGTGTGTGTGTGTGTGTGTGTGTGTGTGTGTGTGTGTGTGTGTTATGGGGGATGAGTAAGGTTATATGTGTTGGCAGAGTTGAGAGCAGGTTTCTTTGCTGGATGGAGGGAGTGTGTTTGTTTTGTGTGTCCATTGGAGGGCTTGAATGTGAGTGTGTGTGTGTGTGTGTGTGTGTGTGTGTGTGTGTGTGTGTGTGTGTGTGTGTGTGTGTGTGTGTGTGTGTGTGTGTGTGTGTGTGTGTGTGTGTGTGTGTTTGTTTGTTTGTTTAAATATGGATGAATGTGGGTAGATGTAAGTGTGATGAATGAGTATGGATGCGTGTGCTGGGGGAGTGAGTGTGATGGGGGCAGTGTATTCGAGTTTGTAAGGGAAGTGAGCGTGGGTGTGTGTGTTGAGTGAGTGTGAGTGGATGTGTGTGTGTCGGGGGAGTGTAAGCGGGTGTATTGGGGGATTAAGTGTAGGTTTGTGTTGAGAGATTGAGTGGATAGGTGTGTGTCGGGGGAGTGTAAGCGGGTGTGTTGCGGAATTGAGTGTAGATGTGTGTTGAGGGAGTGAGAGTCGATATGTGTGTGTCGGGGAACTGTAAGCTGGTGTGTTGAGGGATTGAGTGTGTTGGGCGAATGACTGTGTATGTGTGTGTCGGAAGAGTGTTAGCAGATGTGCCGGGGAAAGTAAGTTTGTGTTTGTAGTGTGGATTAGCATGGAGGGATGACTGTGTTGATGCATATGTTGCGGTGCATATGTTGTTTGTGTTGGGGATGTGAACATGGATGTGTTGGGAGGATGAATGAGGGTGTGTTAAGTGTTATGATAGAGAGAGAGAGAGAGAGAGAGAGAGAGAGAGAGAGAGAGAGAGAGAGAGAGAGAGAGAGAGAGAGAGAGAGAGAGAGAGAGAGAGAGAGAGAGTGTGTGTGTGTGTGTGTGTGTGTGTGTGTGTGTGTGTGTGTGTGTGTGTGTGTGTGTGTGTGTGTGTGTGTGTGTGTGTGTGCGGGGTATCGAGGCTGCGGGGTTTCACGGTTGTAGGGCCGTGGGGCAGTGGGGCAGCGGGAATGCGAGGCTGATAGGCTGCTGAGCTATAGGGCTATGGGGCTGCAGGGCCTCGGGTCTGCGCGTCTGTGGATCTGCGAGGCAGTGGGGTTACAGGGCGAAAGGGCTGCGGAGCTGCAGGGTCTTGCTGGTGCGGTGCCGTTAGAAACCGGGGCTGCGGAGCTGTAGTTCAGCGGGGCTGTGGTGTTGCGGGGCTGCGGGGCAGCGGGGCTGCGAGGCTGTGGGGTTGCTGGGCCATGGGGCAGTAGGGATGCGGGGCTGCAAGGCAGCTGGATTGCGGGGCCTTGGGGCAGCAGGAATGCGGGGTTACAAGGCTGCGGGATTGCGGAACCTTGGGGCAGCAGGACCGCGGGGCTGCAAGGCTGTGAAATTGCGGGGTTGCGGGGCTGTCGGGCTGCGGGTTTGCGAGGTTGCGGGTTTGAGGAGCTGCGGGGTTGCGAGCCCTTAGGACTAAAGGGCTGCGGGGCTGCAAAGCTGCGGGGTTCCGGAACCTTGGGGAAGCAGGGCTACGGAGCTGCAAGGCTGCCGGGTTGCGGAAACTTGGGGCAGCAGGGCTGCGGGGCTGCGGGGCTGCAAGGCTGCGCTGTTGCGGGGCCTTGGGGCACCAGGCCTGCGGGGCTGCAAGGCTGCAAGGTCGCGGAACCTTGGGGCAGCAGGGCTGCGGGGCTGCAAGGCTGCGCTGTTGCGGGGCCTTGGAGCAGCATGGCTGCGGGGCTGCAAAGCTGCGAGTTTGCGGGGTTGCGGGACTTCGGGGCTGCGGGTTTGCAATGTTGTGGGACTGCGGGGCTGTGTACGGGGAGTGAGTATGGGTGTATGTGTTGGGGGAGTAAGTGTGGATGTGTGTGTTGGGGGAATGACTGTGGGTGTCTGTGTATCGGAGGAGTGTAAGCGGCTGTGCTGGGGAATCAGTATAAGTTTATGTGTTGGGAAAGTGTGTACGAGTATATGTGTTTTAGATGTGTGTGTGTGTGTGTGTGTGTGTGCGTGTGTGTGTTATGGGGGATGAGTAAGGTTATATGTGTTGGCTGAGTTGAGAGCAGGTTTGTTTGCTGGATGGAGGGAGTGTGTCTGTTTTGTGTGTCCATTGGAGGGATTGAATGTGTGTGTGTGTGTGTGTGTGTGTGTGTGTGTGTGTGTGTGTGTGTGTGTGTGTGTGTGTGTGTGTGTGTGTGTGTTTGTTTGTTTAAATATGGATGAATGTGGGTAGGTGTAAGTGTGATGAATGAGTATGGGGGAGTGAGTGTGATGGGGGCAGTGTATTCGAGTTTGTAAGGGAAGTGAGCGTGGGTGTGTGTTGAGTGAGTGTGAGTGGATGTGTGTGTGTCGGGGGAGTGTAAGCGGGTGTATTGGGGGATTAAGTGTAGGTTTGTGTTGAGAGATTGAGTGGATAGGTGTGTGTCGGGGGAGTGTAAGCGGATGTGTTGCGGAATTGAGTGTAGATGTGTGTTGAGGGAGTGAGAGTCGATATGTGTGTGTCGGGGAACTGTAAGCTGGTGTGTTGAGGGATTGAGTGTGTTGGGCGAATGACTGTGTATGTGTGTGTCGGAAGAGTGTTAGCAGATGTGTCGGGGAAAGTAAGTTTGTGTTTGTAGTGTGGATTAGCATGGAGGGATGACTGTGTTGATGCATATGTTGCGGTGTGAGTGTGAATGTTTGTGTTGGGTTTGTGAACATGGATGTGTTGGGAGGATGAATGCGGGTGTGTTAAGTGTTATGAGAGTGTGTGTGTCTGTGTGTGTGTGTGTGTGTGTGTGTGTGTGTGTGTGTGTGTGTGTGTGTGTGTGTGTGTGTATGTGTGTGTGTCTGTGTGTGTATGTATTGTGTGTGTGTGTGTGTGTGTTGTGTGTGTGTGTGTGTGTGTGTGTGTGTGTGTGTGTGTGTGTGTGTGTGTGTGTGTGTGTGTGTGTTTGTTTGTTTGTTTGTTTAAATATGGATGAATGTGGGTAGGTGTAAGTGTGATGAATGAGTATGGATGAGTGTGCTGGGGGAGTGAGTGTGATGGGGGCAGTGTATTCGAGTTTGTAAGGGAAATGAGCGTGGGTGTGTGTGTTGAGGAAGTGTGAGTGGATGTGTGTGTGTCGGGGGAGTGTAAGTGGGTGTGTTGAGGGATTGAGTGTATGCGTGCGTTGGGGAAGTGAGTGTGTATGTGTGTGTCGGGAGAGTGTTAGCAGATGTGTTGGGGAAAGTAAGTTTGTGTTTGTAGTGTGGATTAGCATGGAGGGATGACTGTGTTGATGTATATGTTGCGGTGTGAGTGTGAATGTTTGTGTTGGAGATGTGAACATGGATGTGTTGGGAGGATGAATGAGGGTGTGTTAAGTGTTATGAGAGTGTGTCTGTGTGTGTGTGTGTGTGTGTGTGTGTGTGTGTGTGTGTGTGTGTGTGTGTGTGTGTGTGTGTGTGTGTGTGCGTGCGTGTGTGTGTGTGTGTGTGTGTGTGTGTGTGTGTGTATGTTTGTGTGTGTGTGTGCTTGCGTGCGTGCGTGTGTGCGTGTGTGTGTGTGTATGTGTGCGTGTGTGCGTGTGTGTGTGTGTATGTGTGCGTGTGTGTGTGTGCGCGTGTGTGTGTGTGTGTGTGTGTGTGTGTGTGTGTGTGTGTGTGTGTGTGTGTGTGTGTGTGTATAGGGCTGCGTGGCTGCGAGGACTCGGGGCTGGGAGGCAGCTGGGCTTCATTGCTGCTGGGTTTCGAAGCTGCAGAGCTGCGCGGCTATGGCGCTGCAAGCCTGCGTGGTTGCGGGGTTGTGGCGTTGCAGGGCTGGAAGGGTGCGGGGCTGCGGGGCTTCAGGGCTGCGGGGTTGCGGCACTGCGGGTCTGCAGGGCTGCGGGGTTGCAGGGCCTTGCGGCTGCGGGGCCGCGGGGCAGCGGGGGTGCAGGACTGCAGGGCTGCGGGTCTGCAGAGCTTCGAGCCTGCAGGGCTATGAGGCTGCGGGGCATTGCGGTTGTGGGGTCATGTGGCAGCGGGACTGCGGGTCTGCAGGACAGAGGATTTGCGGGATTGCGGGGCTGCGAGTTTGTGGGGTTACGGGGCTGCAGAGTTGCAGTGCCTCAGGATTGCGGGGCTGCTGGTTGCGAGGTTGCGGGGCAGCAGGGTTGTGGGGCTGCGAGGCTGCGGGGCTGCAAGGCTGCGGAGCCTACCGGCTACGGTGCCTCGAGGCAGAGGCGTTGCAGAGCTGCGGAGCTACGGGGTCTTACGGATGCGGGACCGTGGGACATCAGGGCTGCAGAGTTGCAGGGGTTGCGGGTTCTCGGAGCAGCGAAGCTGCAGGGCTGCTGGGCTGCGAGCTACAGGAATGCGGGACTGTGGGGCTGCAGGGCTGCAGGGCCTCGCGGCTGTGGGACCTTGGGGCAGCGAGGCAGCGGGGCGACGGGGCTGCAGGGCTATGGGCCTGCGGGATTGCGGAACTGTGGGTTTGCGGGGCTCTAGAGCTGCAGTTCAGTGGCAGCGGGGTTGCGGGGCTGCAGAGCTGCAGTTCAGTGGGAATGCCGGGTTGTGGGGCTGCGGGGTTGCAGGACTGTGGGTGTTTGGGGTTGTAGGGCTGCAGGGCTGCGCGGCTGCAAGGCTGTCAGGTTGTAGAGCTGTAGAGCTGCAGTTCAGAGGGGTTGCCGGACTGCGGTGCCTCGGTAGTTGGGTTGCGGGGCTGCAGGGCTTTGGGGCTGCGGGGATGCAGGGCTGCAGGGCATCGAGGCTGCGGAGCCTCACGGTTGTGGGGCCGTGGGGCCGTGGGGCAGCTGGAATGGGAGGCTGAATGGCTGCTGAGCTATAGGGCTGTGGGGCTGCAGGGCTTCGGGGCTGCGGGGCTATGGAGCTGCGAGTCAGTGAGGTTGCAGGGCTACAGGGCTGCGGGGCTGCAGGGTCTCGCGGGTGCGGGACCGTTGGGAACCGGGGCTGCGGAGCTGTAGTTCAGCGGGCCTGTGGGGTTGCGGGGCTGTGGGGCTGCAAGACTGCAGGGTTGCGGGGCCTTGGGGCAGCAGGGCTGCGGGGCTGCAAGGCTGCTGGGTTGCGGGGCCTTTGGAGCAGCAGTGCTGCGGGGCTGCAAGGCTGCGGGGTTGCGGAACCTTGGGGCAGCAGGGCTGTGGGGCTGCAAGCAAAAGCCTGTGTTGAACATAAGATTCGTGCCAAATACTTGGCGGAATCGACACTTAAATCTTTGACTCAAATTATCAAATACTCCACCAAGTGATCCACCGATCAGTGCAAACCTGTCCACCATGTGCAGTGGACTTGCCTGGACGTGCAATACTTTCCACACTGCATCACTCCTGCCTCAGTGTGGAATGCTATTACTCAGGTATATCCTGCTGCCGTAAAGGTGAAATGTATTGAGCTACCGAACTACAGCTGGATGGGGTGGGGGGTGGTGGGGGTAAATAACATTGATACCTCTGCTTCTGTATTCCATGTACTACAGTGCTAATGTTTTACTGATTCCACTTAAGTACTCGTGTGGTAATATTACGGCAGTGCAATTTTCACGGTCTATACAAACTGTTCCAGGTTAGGATAGGTTAGATTAGGCTAGGTTAAGTTTGATATTGTAATCTATACCATACCTAACCTAACCTAGCCTAGCCTAACCTGACCTAACCTACCGTACTACAGCGTAAGGATAGGGGGGTTAATTAACATTGATACCTCTGCTTCTGTATTCCGTGTACTACAGTTCTAATGTTTAACTGGTTTTACTTAAGTGTTCGCGTGGTAATGTTACGGCAGCGCGATTTTGACGGTCTATACAAGCTCTTCCTGGTTAGGATAGGTTAAGTTAGGTTAGTCAGGTTAGGTAAGGTTAGGTTAGGCTAGGTTAAGTTTGGTAGAGTGTAATCTCTACCAAACCTAATCTAGTCTAACCTAACCTAACCTGACCTGATCTAACCTAACCTAGCCTAACGATGGCCTGCCGGTGATTTTTCGTCTGTGTTCACATCATCTAAAATCCCTTAAACGTGAGTACATATCCTATCTTCGACTATAACCCTGATCAAGTGTGGCAACCAAGGCCACACTTGACACTTGGGCCGTCAAGAGATGTGTCATTATAAACCATTGTGGTCCACCGGCAGAGGTATGAAGCCGAAAAGCACACAAGGGGCATTTAAACGATAAAAGAAAAAAAATAACCATGGTAATGATAGTGATCGTGGTAATACAACTAATTTTGATGTTGATAATAATAATGCAAATAATATGAATAATAATAATAATAATAATAGTAATAATAATAATAATAATAATAATAATAATAATAATATTAATAATAATAATAATAATAATAATAATAATAATAATAACAATAAAAACAATAGTAATAAGTGATAATAACAGATAAAAAACCAAGTATTTTTTCATTCTGATAAATCGAACGGTCTTATATTTCCACGCGTTCATTAACACAAGTCAAAAAATCTTTTCCCTTTTTCAACACATCTCTTTCATTTGCTTGTACAACGCAGCATCAAACAGGATATTTTGTCACCTGCTTACGAGTAGATACCAAAAAAGTCTTCACTACACATAAGAGCAGCAGCAATCAATATATTCAATCTTAGCAGGGCAGATGATGTGGGGGAGAGGGAGGGAGGGGGGCACTCATTACCTGTGTCTGCAGCCAATCCTTCACAAGGTAATGATGCCAATACACTTGATGCCAAGACTAATTACATGCCATTCATATCCCTGCTTGTTAATGGGACTAAGAAATATTTTGGAATCAGCAAGGTGTGTTTAACATTATATGTGTTTGTGTTCATTGGAATCACGGAACATTTGGATCATTCAAATAAAATTCTGCGGGATAGTTATCATCATCACTTCATATTGACGTAATTCATTTGAGCTACAGAGTAATATTTTAATACAGAGGCCAATGTTTTCTGGGTCACCTCACGCCACAACCTAATTTATTCCTGCCCTTTTATTAAAGAGGAAACCAGCGTGGTCAAAATAATGGGCTGCTGGCGTCTCCAGGGGCACATAAGGGAAAGAAGAGACACCCTTTTTATCAAACACTAATTGGAAACGTGATATTGGAAGGGTTTTTTCTTGAAGCATAGGATTAAAAAGGCTGAATTACTGTTTTCCATCACATCAGGATCACCATCCTGAACCAAATATTTTCACCACGTTCAGGATCGAGCTTTGGCCCGTCAGCCTCAGGTCAAGGGATTATAAATGAAAGCATGAAGCCATAACATTCGGGTTTGTCACACACACACACACACACACACACACACACACACACACACACACACACACACACACACACACACAACACAACACAAACACAAACACACACACACACACACACACACACACACACACACACACACACACACACACACACACACACACACACACACACACACATACACACACACACGAAAAAAAACTCACAAAATTATCAGAATACATAATTTTTCATATTAATCTGTATCTCGAGGAGGCGTCCCTCCCCGACTAACACGCAAAACTCGGGTTGCTTTAAGGATGCTGTCTTGAGGCGCCTTACTGGTTCAGTAACACCACCGAGATTACCTAAGTCCTAAGAGAAACTCAGGTGTAGTCTCACCAGTTAATTAACAGAAAAAAATAGATATATAAACATATAGATCCATCCCATACCTCCTTGTAACCTCATTCAAATTTTGATTTATAACACTTTACATATTTAGAAAAGATAATGTAACAAATGCTTTGATTCTGTCTAATAACACGGACGAAAGTAATACCCTAACACTATAATAAGGATCCATATATCACTTTATCCCAAGACTGTATCAAGTGCATCTTAACAAAGGATTTTTTTTTGCATGGGGATGAAAGTCAATAGGCTTCTAACTGTGTTCATGTGGCGAGACTTAATGAACTTACAAAAGAAAGAAGGAGAAAAATAACACTCTCCCAACAAGGTTCTGTCTGATCTGAAGCAACAACTTGACCGTCAGATTTCCCTCACCTCTACAATGCCATCAAAGAACAGATAGACGAATAGATAGATATATAAATGACATAAAACACAACGTATGTGTCATCTGCATTTCCACTTATTTTCTGCTGATGTGTGTAGCTGCCGACTCTCTCTCTCTCTCTCTCTCTCTCTCTCTCTCTCTCTCTCTCTCTCTCTCTCTCTCTCTCTCTCTCTCTCTCTCTCACCATTTACTTTATAATCAAAACCTGAGGAGTAAAAGAGAGAGAGAGAGAGAGAGAGAGAGAGAGAGAGAGAGAGAGAGAGAGAGAGAGAGAGAGAGAGAGAGAGAGAGAGAGAGAGAGAGAGAGAGAGAGAGAGAGAGAGAGAGAGAGAGAGAGAGAGAGAGAGAGAGATTTTTTTTTTTTTTTTTTTTTTTTCAATTACCTGACACACTCACCATCCCTATTACTGTTATCAATCAACTTCCTTCACTCCTGCTGCTGTACACCATTACCAACTTATCGCTACATCATTGTCGTGCATGACTATATTTCACGAGCCACACTAAAAACAAATAAAAACATACACATGAAATTAGTGCATCCCCATTAAGTATGCAAATTTAGGAATATGAATATTAATAGAGAAGCTTAAGGGTAGGTGTAAATTTTTTTTTTCCTTTCCTCCTTTAAAACATTAGGTGTTCAAGGTTAACATACTATCCTCTTCGTCAACCGATAACATTTCAATTCGAACATTGATCAAAGGCCAATTTTTTCCTTTGTGTTCTGAACTTGATTATAACCAATTAACTGTAACGAGACTAATTGACATTCTAATTATCAGCGTTTTCTGTTACCATGTTTATCACGACAGCCATTCAGCCAGCCATGTCAGAGCCACGGTGGCCATAGTGTGTGTGTGTGTGTGTGTGTGTGTGTGTGTGTGTGTGTGTGTGTGTGTGTGTGTGTGTGTGTGTGTGTGTGTGTGTGTGTGAAGCAGCCTTAAACCAGCAATGAACGACACTAGCCGACTCACAAGGGACACAAAACAATGCACTTATATACAACTTAAGTCAGGTGTAGGAAAGGAACACAGTAATACCAATACGAGCCAACCTAATCATTATTGGCTCTGCTGGAAGTGGGTCTGGTCTGCACAAAGACTAGTCACTAATAAGCGAGTGTTATTGTATCATCTGTAACTTGTTCTCATTGCTCCGAAGACGATAACAAACGTAGTGTAGAAGTTTCCATTCAGTAATAACGACAATAAAGATAATAATAATAATGATAATAATAATAATAATAATAATAATAATAATAATAATAGTAATAATAATAATAATAATAATAATAATAATAATAATAATAAGGGTAATAGTAACAGTAATAATAATGATAATAATGATAACATTGATAATAGTAATAATAATGATAATAATAATAATAGCCTACAACATTACTCAAGTTACTAAACTAACAAGAAACAGTGAATTAGGTATACCTTGATTCATTACATTTTAATTTAATTTTTTCCAAGAAATACAGATCTTGTGATGATTTATATTTATACTATATTTTCCTTAATTTTTCATTTGTTTTAGTTATGCTTAGGCTACAAACACACTAGCTAATAGCGTAGCTTCCTATTATTATTATTATTATTATTATTTTTATTATTATTATTATTATTATTATTATTAGTAGTAGTAGTAGTAGTAGTAGTAGTAGTAGTAGTAGTAGTAGTAGTAGTATCATTATTATTATTATCATTATTATGTCGCTTCGATATTCTGTTTGTGTACTTATCTTAGCCAGTAGAACCAGCCGACCTTTACCCTAGAGCTTACATTACTCTGCCTTGTTTGTTATTAACTATTCAAACACCAAAATAATGTATAATATATTCACAAACACCGAGGAAGTCATTTGTAATAATGCTGATATTGTTTGTTCTTGAATGACATACAGGAAATATTAATTGATTGCTGTTACATCGTATATTATGGACTTGTTGATGCTGCTCCATTACAGATATAACTATTTGCTTATTTTATTATTATTATTATTATTATTATTATTATTATTATTATTATTATTATCATCATTATTTTTTATTTATTTAAGCATTCGTTATAATCACATCCGAGTATCAATGTGAAAATACGTCTGTTATGCTCCTTTTTTTTTTTTTAAAGGAACTCATTTGCCTTAATAATTACGCCTTGCCAATGATCATTTACATATTAGGGCTCATTTTCACGTATACCAAAAAAACAATGAAAGTGACCAACGTATTATATCACGTGAAAGCCACACCTGTGTAGCAGCGACACTCCTATATACTACATTCCACACATACCAACACACCCAGCAGCTGAACCTATAATTGCCTCCCAGGGGACCGCGGCCGAGGTCCAGATTAACTCCTTGACCTCGCCTCACCTATGACCGCGAGGCCAATATAAGCAGCCACAGACACACACACTACTCACACCAGTCTTCACCCAGCCGCCGCAGAGAGCAGACCTCCTCCTCTGCTCTCTCATTGGCCCACTCGCGGTCGAGTTTACTCCCGCCATGGCCACTCCAAAGAGGACCCCCGAGTCACCCGTTGACGACGATGGCTTCCTCCCTGTGCAGAGAAAACGTCGTAAGAAACGGGATGCCCCTGTGACCTCGGCTGCCGACGATACTCCAACGTTTTGGAGGATTGCCGAGCACAAAGAGGAAAACCCGCTCCGCGTGGTGAAGTGGCTGCAGAAGGAGTTCAAGCTCCTTCTCCGGGTGGAGGTTTCCCGCACGGGGGACTTTTTCATCCGTGGAGCGAACTGGGTCGCCGCCACCACACTACAGGAGATCGCAGACGGGCAGCCGCGAGGACCTGTCCTGCTACCGAAGGTGAGCACTCGCAAGTGTGTCCTCCAGGGTTTCCCCACCGCCCTGCCCCTGGACCCGGTGTTGGAGCACCCAGCTGTCCTAGCAGCCGAACGGTGCACCTACAACGCCGGACATGGACGCCGCCTCCCCACCCGCCAAGTTGTGCTGACGCTGCGGGGACCTGTTCCCGCCTCGCTCGACCTCGACTGCTGAGGTAAGTTTACCACCAGAAAGTTCGTTCCTGAGCCCGTCCGCTGCTTCCGGTGCCAGGCGTTTGGTCACTACCAGCGCCAGTGCACCCGGGAGAAGAACCTCTGTGGGGTGTGCAGTGGTGACCACGCGACGAGGGACTGTATCCGGCGCCTTCGTGGAGACGGGGACAGGCCCACACCGTGTTGTCCCAACTGTGGTGACAGGCACCACGCATGGAACCACCGCTGCCCTGCTCGCCTTCTCCGAATCACCGGGGAGCCCCCACGACAGCGTGAGCCCACCAGGCCCCGCCCACCGCCACCACCGCCTCCCCCAGCCCAGGACCAGCCGGCCCTTGAGAAGAGGCGACGACGCGGACCACGGAGACGCAGACTGAGGAAGACTGTTCGGCAGGAGCCACCACCCCCACCCCAGGAGGAGGAGGCCAGCCGAGCCCCTGCCAAGAAGACGACTGCTACGGACGTGCCGCCACCCCAGGTGGCCCCCACCAGAGCAGCGGCAACCCAGACAGCAGCCACCAGCAGGTATGTCTTCACGGAGACAGAACTGGTCTCCTTCCTGATAGACTACGGTCACCTATACGAGCAGGAGCAGTGGGCCAAGATGGAGCATTGTTCGCACGAGCCCGCGCTGAGTGTAGCGCGGCGGCTGCTGCTAACAAGTGAGCCTCTGCCAAGGTCACTCCCTACCGCCAGGCCCGTGTGTAAGCTGCCACAGTTCCCGGAATACAACGTAGTCAACGAGTGGGTTGATTACGAGAACATGGATGAAGAAGACTACGAGGTGGACGAGGACGCTCTCCTGCTCGACGAAAGTCGGGACCTAACGGAAGAGGAGCTCCAAAAGCTCATCAACGGCTAACAAGACACCAACCACGGGCGGTTCCCCTATAAGCCGCTTTGTATACCATGTTTTATATTTATGTATGTTTGGTTTTATTGTAGTTTTCCATGTTTTATTTTATTGTATGTATTATATTATATGGTATCAATAAACATGAATCAATCACACTACTCAGTATACACTCACCCAGGCAGTCCACCACGAACCTACCACCAGCTCACACCACAGCTCGCGTGGGGGAGCCAAGCCTCGTGGCTGCCCTCACATCAACGTACACCATCTCTCCAATATACAAACTACCAGTGTATCAATCAACGTTGTAACAATAAACTACAAAAAAAACACACCAAAGGCCGGTGTTGTTCTAACCCTTATGTAGCCGACTCATCCTCCGCTACATTTGGTGACCCTGGAGTGACAACCGAACAATGAACAACACCGCTGCTGCCTCCTGCACCACTATCACTACTACGCATCAACAACCTCCACGTCCCTCCTGCCGCCCTCACGCCTCACTACAAGATCGCTACCGCAGCCCTGCATCCCCACGCCACGGTTTGTCTCCAACGCCCTCGCCCAAGTCGCCAGCCCAGAGTCCTGCTGCGACCACGGCCCCAGCAGTCGCCAGTCCAGAGCCCTGCCGCGACCACGACCCCAGCAGTCGCCAGCCCAGAGCCCTGCCGCGACCACGGCCCCAGCAGTCGCCAGCCCAGAGCCCTACCGCGACCACGGCCCCAGCAGTCGCTAGCCCAGAGCCACAGCCTTCTCTAGACAAGGCCTGAGCGATGGAATACAAATGTCCCGTGACGTCACGCTACTTCGTCATAACAATGATTCCGCTCCGCGCTGCTAGTAGATGGACGTTCTTGGCGAAGTGTCACGCTTTTCACATAATCTCACACTTCCACAGTTCCGTGCTTTACATATCATCATGCCCAGCAGGTGCTGTGTATCTCGGTGTAAGGGAAATTATCCTACTGGTCCTAAAGTGGCTGTATTTTCCTTCCCAAGAGATGAAGCATTGTTACTTCAATGGGTCAGAGCCATCAAGAGAGACAACTTTACACTTAACCAGAACAGCAAGGTAAGTACTACAATATTATACCATTTTTATTATGATTGCTCATATTCTAGTGCATTTCAGGTTTAGTAGAAAGTAAGATGGTAGGAAAATATTAGAGGCATCAATGTAGACTCCAGGTTGTTTTATGCAGGACCAGTGTATTCGCTACAGGATGAGTCATATTTTCTATAATGAGAGATTAATTAAGACAAGTCATTCTAAGATAGAAATGTTCAATAGTGAAATGTTTTTATCGTACTGGTTTAGAAGTTATCCATGACATTTAAATATGAATACGCAGGCAGCTTACCCGAGGGAGGGAGGAAGGCAAGGTGTTTTTATTTGGGGGCCGGCCTTAGTTTGGCCACAGAGGCTCTTTATAAATCAGGAAGCTGCCTCAACTTATAAATCCACACAGATAAGTTATGGTTAGGTTAAGGTTGTTAGGTTAGGTTACGTTTATGTTATGGTTAGGTTAAGTTAGGTTAGGTTCAGTTCTGTTAGGTTCGGTAATATAAAATTTTTACATTTTTTACCCAAATCCAGAAAAAAATCTAATGTTGAGAACCCTAACTTTTGGGTGATAAAATGTAAAAATCTTATATAACCGAACCTAACTGAATCGAACCTAACCATAACATAAACGTAACCAAACCTAACAATCTTAAGCTAACCATAACTTAACATCTGTGTGGACTTATAAGTTGAGGCAGCTTCCAGATTTATAAAGACCCTCTGTGGACAAACTAAGGCCGTCCCCCAAATAAAACCACCACTAACGTGTTGTACATTACATACCTTATCACCTATGTCAATATTTTGGTGATCCGTGAGGAGATGCTATTGGTAAGATTATCCATTATTTGTCCTTATTCATCCTCTATATATATACTTCTCTTGAAGTTTATCACATCAACGTCATTTAGAACTAAAATTAATAATGGGAATAGTAAGCAGACATTAAAATTCAACGGACATTGTGGCACCCTGCCTTCCTCTCTCCCTCGGGTAAGCTGCCTGCGTATTCATACATTGATGCCTCTAATATTTACCTACCATCTTACTTTCTACTAAACCTGAAATGCACTAGAATATGAACAATCATAATAAAAATGGTATAATATTGTAGTACTTACTTTGCTGTTCTGGTTAGGTGTAAAGTTGTCTCTCTTGATGGCTCTAACCAATTGAAGTGACAATGCTTCATCTCTTGGGAAGGAAAATACAGCCACTTTAGGACCAGTAGGATCATTTTCTTTACACCGAGGTCCACAGCACCTGCTGGGCATGATGATATGTAAAGCACGGAACTGTGGAAGTGTGAGATTATGTGAAAATCGTGACACTTCGCCAAGAACGTCCACTTACTAGCAGCGCGGAGCGGAACCTTTGTTATGCCCCAGTGTGATGACGTCACGGCCCATCGTTCAGGCCTTGTCTAGAGAAGGCTGTGCCAGAGACCTGCCGCGACCACGGCACCAACACACCAACACACCCAGCAGCTGAGCCTATAATTGCCTCCCAGGGGACCGCGGCCGCGGCCTTGACCTCGCCTCACTTGTGACCGCAAGGCCAATATAAGCAGCCACAGACACACACACTACTCAGTACACACTCACTCAGGCAGTCCACCACCAGCCTACCACCAGCTCACACCACAGCTCGCGTGGGGCAGCCAAGCCTCGTGGCTGCCCTCACATCAACGTACACCATCTCTCCAATGTACAAGCTACCAGTGTATCAATCAACGTTGCAACAATAAACTACAAAAAAACCCAAAGGCCGGTGTTGTTCTAACCCTTATGTAGCCGATTCATCCTCCGCTACACCTGTTCCGTTGTTTTTTTTCTATCTTCTTTTTCTTTACATTAAAAGGGTACCGGCCAGGGACAAATAAAAATAGATAAAAAAAAATAAACGGTATTGTAGGTAACAGACAACGAATCATTAATTTCATAACACATGAGTTTAGAATCATAACTAGACGTTCTAATTCAAACAATAATACGATGCTTGGTTATACGTAGCCTAGTTGTTTTAGGCTCTCTCTCTCTCTCTCTCTCTCTCTCTCTCTCTCTCTCTCTCTCTCTCTCTCTCTCTCTCTCTCTCTCTCTCTCTCTCTCGTTACTACAATATAAACATCATACATAATACACATAAATAAATAATTGAATAACCTTTGGAAGATATTTGACGTAGAAAACATTACAAACTACGTTACTATTACTATCAAGACTAACTAACCTTTCCCTCGGCTTACCTATCCTATCACTGTTCATGAAATATATCTAAGACAGAATCTTCTTGTACCCATGTTAGGCAGGTAGTATTACTTATATTTTTATTCCTATATATCTCATGTATTATGCAATTAATATTATTATAATTGTTGAGGTATATATGTAGTAGGTTCTCGAATGTCTTGTGACGGCGAACGTTCGGAAGCAGCCTCCTGGTGTCTGGCCATCATCCGGTCAGAGACATGCTGCTGACCGCAGCGTCTAGAAGGTGTTTTTGTGATGTGAGGCGCTATGCTGTCGCCTAAAGAAAAGCGGTTGACATCAGCTTTTGAGGGGTGTCGGCGAAGATACCTCATCCCCGAGCTTGGCCGGTCTCTGCAGAACTACCCGCGCAGCTACACCTACAAGTCACGAACCTCGGAGTGCTCCACTCTCACCGTACATCCGAGGTCCGGACTGACCGTTATTACTGACATTTCTGTGTTATTACGAGTGCCCTACAAACTGTCGCTGAAGTTATATATATTGCACAAATCTCACCTTATACCCAAGTGTGGAGATATAGTGCCACAGTGACTCTTGTGATATACTTTAATCTATGTGCATAACCCTGCTTGCTTAAAATACAAATACAAGCAGTGAGATTTATTCTATGTACCAGTGTACTGATTATATTATACTGTAAATAAAACTGTATAAAGTACACGTATTTGGCTAAACCGCTCGGGCCACACTATCTCACATAACACTCGTTACCACACCGGGTAACATTATGGTGGCAGCGGTGGGATAGTGTGGCCCGAGCGGTTTAGCCAAATACGTGTACTTTATACAGTTTTATTTACAGTATAATATAATCAGTACACTGGTACATAGAATAAATCTCACTGCTTGTATCATAAACAACCTTTGAATGAAAGGGAACATGAACATCTTAGGTGCTTCTCTTAACAAAGCATTCCTTAACATAGATGTTTCCTATGCTATTGATGAGGTTCTTATGGTTCTAAATGCCCTAGAAAATTCAGTCAATACGATCATGCATGCAAATGAGCTCGTACTGAGGAATGTGGTTGACGCTTCCCGAGGTAGAGTATCCTCATCTTTATTCCCAGTTAAGGATTTATTACACACCCTAACTATAGCAGAGGAACAATATGATCTAACCCCTATTTTTGCGGGAGCGGAAATTTTACATTATTACCCACTTCTCAGTGCAATGTTAACGTCAGACGCTATTGTAGTTCATGTTCCCTTTCATTCAAAGGTTGTTTATGATATTCACCGAATAGAGTCATTCCCATTTCAAATCAACACCTCTATTCTCGCCGTTGATTTACCTGACTCTATTGTGCTGGTCAACGAGGGGCTTACTCTCTACAGTACCGGTGAATACCAAATACTTCACCAGTGTAAATCTGAGCATATAGGATTTTATTTTTGCCCTGCGTCTCTCTTTGCTTTCTTACCTGTTAAAGAAGAAGGTGCGTGTGAAGTTGCTTTGATTCAACACGATGCTTCACAGAGCTTAAACCTATGCCCGTACACTCAATTACAGCCAAAACCTTTTTACCATAAAAGTTTCATGGGCCATCATTACTTTTTCTTCATCCGTCCCACGATGGTGACAGTGATTTGCCCCTCAGGAAGGTTACACGGTCGACAAACTGGTCACTTTGCTATTCTTAAATTATGTACCTTGAATTCAACAACAGTGTCGACTCACCCTGAGACTCTTCATAAAGGTTTTGTTTCTAAACTTTTTATGCGTATTTACACTTTAGATTTTGCTAAAGGTGTAAATATTTCTTCCATTAAGTATGTGACTAATACCATTTCTGAATTTAAATTAAATAACTTCTCAGAATTTGAATCGGCAGTCCATGCTTCCCTACCGACCTACATGAGCCCTTATGTACACTTCCCTACGGCCATCTTACCGATAGTGCTGGTGATTGTTATAATGATTCCTCTATTTTGTCTAGTGAAACGTGCTTTGACACTCTATAATATCTTAAAAGGTAGAGTTTCAAATAAAGCTGCTAGCGACCACGAATTGACACCTCCACAAGGTTAGGTACATGACTCTAAATATATAGGAACGTCGCGAGGTCGCGTCGAGTAGGTGACCGAGCGATGTACCCATGTTAGGCAGGTAGTATTACTTATATTTTTATTCCTATATATCTCATGTATTATGCAATTAATATTATTATAATTGTTGAGGTATATATGTAGTAGGTTCTCGAATGTCTTGTGACGGCGAACGTTCGGAAGCAGCCTCCTGGTGTCTGGCCATCATCCGGTCAGAGACATGCTGCTGACCGCAGCGTCTAGAAGGTGTTTTTGTGATGTGAGGCGCTATGCTGTCGCCTAAAGAAAAGCGGTTGACATCAGCTTTTGAGGGGTGTCGGCGAAGATACCTCATCCCCGAGCTTGGCCGGTCTCTGCAGAACTACCCGCGCAGCTACACCTACAAGTCACGAACCTCGGAGTGCTCCACTCTCACCGTACATCCGAGGTCCGGACTGACCGTTATTACTGACATTTCTGTGTTATTACGAGTGCCCTACAAACTGTCGCTGAAGTTATATATATTGCACAAATCTCACCTTATACCCAAGTGTGGAGATATAGTGCCACAGTGACTCTTGTGATATACTTTAATCTATGTGCATAACCCTGCTTGCTTAAAATACAAATACAAGCAGTGAGATTTATTCTATGTACCAGTGTACTGATTATATTATACTGTAAATAAAACTGTATAAAGTACACGTATTTGGCTAAACCGCTCGGGCCACACTATCTCACATAACACTCGTTACCACACCGGGTAACATTCTTTTTGTAGTAGTAGTGTGATTAGCAAATTTTTAAAGTAGCAATGGTAATAAGAAAGATGACTCCCTAAATACTACTATGCGTTTACTTTAATAAACTGTTGGATTAGAGTCGCATGTTTTTTGTCGCAGATAGGTGCAAACGTTCTGCTAATTTTCTTTATATGGAGTTTATTAACAAGAAATGTATAGGCTACTTGAGGCATTTTTTTCTTGCGTAATGTCATGTCGCCTAGCCTAGTCACGGTTGCCAGTTTGTCACCCATGAATTTAATGTTACAAGTCGAAACATACCATAATTATACACATTTTATTAATAATTCATATCAAGAAAATTAGCGAAAGTTTTGAAACAATCTCTCCCAAAATATGAGACTAATCCAACAGTTTATTACTTAGTTATTAGGGAAATACTATGTAGCGCAGCCTCTCTGAAACACATTATTATTTATTGTCATCTATTGTTATTTATTGTATTGAAAGCTGTCATATTGTCTGTATAGCTCATCTGGCTTCCATATATTACCACTGTACATCAAACCCACCTAGCACTGATTCTAAAGAGGGTAAACACGTGTAAATAATCGCATCTACTCACCATGGCGATGATCCAAGGCTCAGAAGGCTGCCGGGAGGAAGGAGCTAGGAAGGACTGGAGGAGGTGGAAGGGAAACACTCAGCTAAAACCTCTATTTTCATGTCCAGCGTGTTCACGGCCTTACCAGGACACCCACGCCACATGCACGTCACTCAGGTATGTTCAGAATCCAGCGGGGTAATCAAAATCACCGGGAAATAATGTAAACACACACATCCTCGTCACTTACCAAGGGAACACTAGTGTTGCCAACTTGTAGTGTTGATGGTAAGCAAGCCATTTGATTACTCTACGTCATTCTTAATTATTAGCCTAATGAGACAAAGAAATTATCTCCTCGAATATGGAAATCTATTTATATGACAATAATGTTTTAGTCATAGTTTTTTATACTATATTGAGTGATAATTACGCCACTGTATTTGTACCATTAAGCTTTTATTGCTCGCCTGACACGTTTTATTTTCTGATAGATTTGAAGCTCGTAATGAACTGTTGGGAGGACGAAGTATTATTCTACATATTACCTTTATCTTTTAAAAATACACCACTGCCTTGGGCCGATGAAAATACTCAGCGTGTAAGATATTGCCTTACGTCTGGCAGTGCTACACTCGGCCTGTATATAGCGATCGCTGGTATGACTTATAAGTTGGGAAAATATTTTTATGGTTGTGTGATTGACAAAGAAAAAAAGATTGATGCCACGTTCGAACAAGTTTTTTGAAAGATAGCTTAGCATAATTCTTAATCATAAAAGAACCGTGTATTGCTTCATCTTAATAGACCGGTTTACTATATTTGAGTTTACGAAAGACTGAAAATATACGTCTTATATTATAAGATAAAATGTTTGCACCTTGAACGAGGCGTTCACCCAAGCCTACTAAGTGACAGACAGGCACGCGTTACCACTAAACTACCGAGCAGTACGTGTATGTGTATTTTAACTATCCACACATGTACTTCTATCCGTCAAAGATGTACTACACACCTATAGTTTACACCTGTAGAGCCGCCAGGATAGATAGGAAACACTAAATCATCACTAAATAGCAGACTGTTTCTCCTCATCCTCCCGCCATGAATTCTGAAAACGAATGTTGCAGAGCCGGTTTAAGGGCCTGTGAAGCCTGTAGCACAAGGAATATATATATATATATATATATATATATATATATATATATATATATATATATATATATATATATATATATATATATATATATATATATATATATATATATATATATATATATATATATATATATATATATATATATATATATAGAACTTCCTCATTTTAAAATATTGGTTTTTCATAGATGTGATGGAAATGACTCAACAAATTCAGTCTTATTACCGAAAACCAACAGACCAATAACTAACTTAATTAGTGCTGCCAATGTTTGCTTTCTCTAAGGGAATGGACTATAGTATGCTGTTCATCTTCATAGGCTCATTTGAAATGCCTAGTGCAAATAATCCATTCTAAAGACACACTTGAAATGACTAGTGCAAATAATCTCTAAAGACACACTTAAAATGACGAGTATTGAGTTCATCTTTAAAGTTCACTTGAAATAAGTAGTTTGCAGGTAATATGTAAAGGCTCACTTGAAATGACTAGTATGCAGTTCAGCTCACTAGACTAGTATGCAGTAACCTAAATAAAAATATAATCTTGTAATGTTGTCCAAAATACTATTAACATAATGGTGGCTTGGCAATGAAGGGATGTTAAGCATAACTTCAATTTCCTCAGCTTAACAGATAAGTTAGATAACATAAACCACTCATAATTTTTTTTATTGTATGACCATTCCGAGATTCCCCACAGGAAGCTGAGCTGCCAATGCAATGGCTAAACATCCTTGTAACCGCGGTGCTTTGTGAGAAATGGTTGACAAGCTAATCCTGTACAATGCAAATCATCACGAAAACTCAAATAGATGATATCTTATTGCTATTTCAAACATGGCATACATTTGTATACATTGCAGGTAGTCAACGTACAGGGACATTAAGTTGGCTGTCTTTGGGGATTCTTGGAATTGGCTATGGAGTCTAGACTGTGCAGTTTATATAAACCAGGTGTGTAGTCAACAGACATGAAGCGCTTACGTGACTTAGCAACAGAAAACTCCTCAATTATTCTTGATGTGTTAATTTTTCTCAGTAATTCGTGCTCAATACTCCTTAGAGAGAGTTGGTTCAATCTAGTTTGGCCCATACTGGCTCTTACTTCATTCTTGAGTCTATTTAATTTTGAAAAAGAGCGTTCCCCACTGCAGTTGGTAACCATCAATCTTCAACACAATTTCAACATTAGGAAAGCAAGAGCTAAAAGAATTTTCAATTATCAGGCGATACAATTTCAGTTCGTTAAGGTCTTGTTGAGATTCAGAAATAATATCAACTAGGTCAGTTTCAAAAGTTCACTAAACTGGATCAATTCACCTTCAAAGTCTTTTTCTACATCTTCAGGGTAAGCTTGAATTAGTTTTGATGCACCATCTCTAACTTCGTTTGGAGTAAGCGTTGTAAGGTGCCCAAATATACTCAAATATACCTTTCAACTTCATATATGCCATCTGTCTTTGTGTGAGAGCAGAAACCAAACTGTCGACAATAACCAGAAAAGTTCCAATTCAGTAGAACCCTTTCTGGTTTTCTAATTCAGAATCTGAGGATGAAAGATGAGGATGTGTTGTTAGGGTGAGCAGACTGGCAGTGGGTGTTATGGTGAGTGTTAAGGTGGTCGGGCCGGCAGGTTTTAGCGTGGGCGGCGCTGCGGGCATTGAGGGCGGCCTACAGAGAGGTGTTGAGGGCGGCCGAGGCCCCTGTCACCTGGCGGCGGGGACCCTTGAGTGCCACGGTGCGGGACTCACGGTCCTTGGGGGGCGGCACCGTCACGGTCACTCCTTCAAGAGTGTCTTGAGCGTGGCGCCAGTGGGGCCACATACATACACACACACACACACACACACACACACACACACACACACACACACACACACACACACACACACACACACACACACACATATATATACATACATACACACACAGATGGCTGCATGGATTCTATACTGCAATCGACTTCGTTTTCTTTGCCGTGAAACTTCCTTGTGGTATTGATAACAATCAGTGAGAACTTTGGCCTTATCTTCAATATCTACGAAAGTTGGTCGAAGAGCTTCAACATAACCATGCAAAGATTCGTACAACGCACAAGCAGAATTCAAGTTTTTATCTGCTGATTGCAGTAAAAAAATGGTTTTCAGAAATCTCTGTAGAATCTAATCCCACAGTATGATCATAAATCCCGTCGCCAATGTTTTCATGGTTTGTAAGAGTCCAGTAGCTTGTTGTCTGCACTCGGCCTTGACATTAGTATCCTCAGCATTATCTTTCAACGCATTCATGATGACAGAATGGTCCTTATGGAGAGCTAAAGTCGCATATGCTCGAGCAGACCATCTAATGTCGGACATTCTCTTAGGCAGAGGAAGGTGAGATTTACAATCTGACAATGCATGTGCGCTGAGTCCCAACCAGTGAGTAGAAACAGAAAGGAACGTATATATATTTTCAACAAAGGTAAAAAAGCGGACAGCTTCTGGGCAATATTCTGCATGGAATTTTCCTACCAAGTTCAGGGAATGTGCAAAACATGGAATATACTCAGCAAACTGACTCTTCTCATTGATGAGGGCCTGTAGTCCATTGTATTATCCACTCATGTTACTGGCATTATCGTAACTCTAGCATCTACAATCTGTGATGCTGATTCTCCTTTCTTTTAAGAAGTACATTAAACTGTCAGCAAGCTTTGCAGAACTATGTCCTTCCATATCTAAGAACTTGATAAATCCCTCAACAGGTCCAGAAGGTAAAACATATCGCACAATCAAAGTAAGTTGGTCAGCGTTTGCTGAATCTGGTGTTGAATCCAATGATATTTAATAATACTTGCACTTTTTACTTTCACTGATTATTTGGCCAAGCATCTTTTGACATTGTTGTTGCTGTTGTATCTTGCTCTTCTGCTCTGCTGTGTACCTTTGATTCTGTTTCTTCTAAATTTTTAGCCTTTGGAGGTTCATCCTTATCATACTTTGTTGGGGACTGTTGACCTCAGCTTCATTGGAAATGTTGTTCCCTTCAAGTTCAACTGAAATTTCATCAGCTGTGGAAAGATAGGAGGGTGGTTCAGGTGTGTCAGTGTCACTATGTTGTTTCTGAAAGAAAGTAGTCAACTTCAGAATTTTGGACACAACCTCTCTCTCCTTCAGTTTTTCCTCCTTTGCTTTCCTTTTAGCACTACCAGACAGGTAACTGCGCCCAATATCTCGCTCACGACTTGTCTTTTTTTTTTTTTTATCTGAAATACAAGTAATATCATTATAGCTTAGGAGTAGATCATTTACAAAAAAAAAAAAGTAAGAAATACAAGAAATACATAAATAACATGATAGAAAATTAATATGAACTATTCATATGAACATTAGTAAGCCTATTCAGCGAAAAATCTATTGAACATTGTAAGCTACCAAATTAAAATATATATAATTTTAATACCTGGAAGATTGGAGCTTATAATCCAAAATTAATGTCAAAAATATTAACGTCTTATGGAGGAGGAAAGAGCCTCTGACAACTAAACTAAACTTACTTTCTGCAGGTGGATGTTGTTACGAATTCTCGGTTTTTTGCATTCTCAGATTGCATGTTTGAGCTATTTTTATTGTCACTTTACCATAAATAGTTTTTGTTAGTAATAAAGGAGTTAATAAAAAGTAAATTAACTGGTTTCATGAAGTAAAAGAAGGAAAAAAAAGAGCCTCAGGAATGTACTCAGATAAAGTTTTTTTTTTTTTACCCGGAAGTTGTTACGAAGCTCGGCTGTGTTTACATTCTTCCAAGTGAAAAAATTCAACTCCAATTTGTGGATTAATTTGCATATTTTCTATTTGTATACTCGTTTAAGTGTTTCCTAGCTTATTAATTTGTTTATTTACATACTTCCAGGAAGTTACCCCCTATAAAAGACAAGTAGGGCATATAGGTATGTTAGGTTAGGTAGGTGAGAGAGCGTGTGACCGACTGATTGACTGAGTGTGCTTGTGGGTGGCTAGTTGGGTACGCACAGCTATTTACCACTTGGGCACGCGCCGCGCTGCGGGAATTTCAAATATACTAGTACGTATACGGCATACTACTCTACTGGCAGCAAAGTTGAGGCAACCAAAGATAAATTAACGAGTAATTTCATGATCTAATATTAAAAATTTGGAAAATTATTTATTATTTTGTCTCAGCCAATCCTAAGGGCAACACATTATAATTGTACACTTCCCCGCGGGATCCCTGAAGCGCGGGGCCCCTAGAACGTGCTACATGTGCTACTATAGTAAGAGAAACATATGAAAACCTGTCAACTAAATTGTTACCAAACAATATCTTCACCAATATGTTTGTAAAGGTGTGTAATAACATGTGTTAAAATGTTGAACTTCAACTCCCATGGGAAACCCTGAAAAAAAACCTGCTCAAGTTCGGGTACCAAAAAATTATTGTAGAAAAATCGATTTAAAAAAAAAAAACTTGGGCCTTAAGTAACTTATGAGGGGTCAAATCAAGGTTTTTCATGATTCTGAGTTGATTAATAGCATTTATATTTCACTACAAATACTCCTTTGTGGAAAAAGATCACACTCACTTTTACATTTATATACAAAGTAGCTTTTATTTTACATACGTATATAATACTCAGAATTTTTTCTCATTCACAATGTCAGAAATTTTAACAGTCATTGTCTATGCCTTCTTCAGACTCAACATCATGATGACTGCAGTTTGTGCTTGTAATGCCTTTACAGACTCCACAGGCCGAGATGCACGTAACCCTATTCTTCTTGCAGCTGCATCGCCGGTTGCTGCAGTCTCCATGAAAATTACAGGTCGTGAACTTCAATAGCTCCTCAGGAGCCATGGGGTCCAGTGTTGGAACTGGCTCATACCCATGCACACCTATTGTCCATCCACAGTCACTGGGATTCAGAGACATGCTCTGTAGAAGGATCCAGTCCCGGATCTGCAGGTAGGCACGGAGTGAATGCTGTGCAGCTGCACCCTCTGTTGGAGGTAGTCTCTGGTTTGATCACTCCTGCCGCTGCCTTCCTTGAGAACATGTTGTACCGAATTTCACCCAATGTAGTATCTGGTCCATGGTAAATGTACTGGAAAATCGCAGTACCAGCCTGAATCACTGCTTCCTAGGTGGCTTCTGTATCAAGGAAGATGTCCATGTACTCATCCACGTCCCCTGCACAAAACCTGAAAAAATGCACCAGGTCTATGTCTATGTCTATGTCTTCCACAATGGTGTCAAGAGTGCCAGAAGTATCTGGAGCATCATCTCCACTCCTACTATTAAGGAAGCAGTATTTGTAGTTTTGTGTCTCCGAGTAAGACTCAGTGTATCCCAGCTGGTGGAACTTGTTGAGCATCCATTTTGACCCAAATCTATGATCAAGTTTTATGGCAAGCCCCATTTGGTGTGGCAATACTCCTGACCGAGGTCGACAGACCTTAATAAAGTTCTACCCCCAAACGGCAACTCTTTCGTTTGTCTTGACAATCGGTCGCAAGAACATCTGAAGGCTTGCAGGAACAAGTGCCAGCTGGCTATCGATGTCAGCCATACTGTGTGTGGTGGGGTATGATTTTGGATCTAGATCAATCATGGCAATATCATTGCATATGAACTTGAGTGCCCTCCTTATGATCTGAGTCTTCTCATCTCCATGTTCAAGATTAGCATGATGCTCTGGCAGAATGTTGTCGGTGCCATCTTTGAGACAGAGCACATCTGCCCTTCTCTCATGTATTGGGAAATATAAGGTGTC
>JAXIVD010003816.1:0-2500 GCA_036785275.1 Cancer borealis
GGCATATCCTACATTCATTACACTCACCTAACAAAGGCATATCCCACCGCTTGCTTGAACGTTATTGCAAAACATAAATCCTCACGTAGTGCATTGAAGATTAAAAAATTAAGTTTTGATATCATAAAAGTGTTATGTCTTTTTTTTTTTTTTACCAATTCCATTAATTGAGTGAGTTAATGAGAATAAAGTAAGCGCCAAACATCAAAGGTCATATGGCGCTATGTTAAGCTGAAAGGCAAACAGCAGAGCAAAGAGATAATGGCAAAGCAAAGTATTCGGACGGAAAGAACGGTTACTTTTTTTTTTTTAACCATGGCGCCGGTAGGCTTCAGGGAGACCTTAGTTGGTTGGCCTCCGCCCGTTAGTAGCGCGAGTTAGAATTTTTAAGTGACGCCCTGTTTCTTCTTATTGATAGGCTCATGTTACCAGCGGGAGCTCCTCGCGCATATAACATTGCAGTTACGGCGAGGATGGTGTTATGGCAGCATGTGGGTGATCTTAGGCCATTCGACGGTAGTAACGAAAAAAAGTGGCCAGCCCGTGCCGAGGCTCGAACGCGGGATCCTGAGCTGGTATGCCCGACCGCTAGCCACTAAATCACCGCCTGAAATGGTTAGATCTAATGGAGATTTTTATTCAATAATGCATAAGTACAGTTCTGGTGGTGGGTTTGTCAAAAGACTACAAAATCAGAGCCAAAGTAGAATAGTGATCATCAGTAAAAACAAGAGTGCAATTGGCATGAATGGAAAAGTGTTCAAGAAAATTGGATCGTAAAATATAAGTTGGTGGATCGGAATTGAAAGAACATAGATAGAGAATAGGCGGCGATGGTAATATCTATGGGAGCTCACATTTTATAGAAATAAAATTAACGAGTCATGATAATGGTAAGAATACGAGTGGTGGGATCTTGGAGAGAGGATTAATTATATAACAGGGATTCACGAGAGAATCCAGGAGGCAAAGAATAATTAAGAAGGTATTTTGCGGTAGATGTAGCTGAAGGGTGGGAGGGAAATATGGGGAAAGGGTGAGGGGGAAGGAAGAGAAGATAGAGGAGATTTAGGAGTAAGAGGAGGTGGTAGGGAAATGGGTTGAAAGTCACACGGTGGGGGATTAATTTATACTGGAAGACAGAATGTGTTATTGGAAGTTGAATGTAATGAAGTAGACAAGTAGAGGATGGGAAAAAGGAGTGAGACAAAGATTTGCTAAATTGGCGTGGAAGGGCGGCACAAGGAAAGATTGTGATAGATGTGGTCCGAGGGGTGTTGGTGGAGATGCGCCGAGAGAGAGGAACCTGTTGGAAGCCACAGAAACAGGTTTCTTGTCTAGCTTCTTTGAGTGCCAGGCCATGTTTGAAGCGGAGGGCAGCAACCTCCGATTCAAGTTTGTAGATGGGACACCATCGGAAGAAGACATTATGTTCTTGAGTGCATTTTTTTTTTTTTTAACATTAAAAGAGTACTGGCTAAGGGAAAAAAAAATTAAGTATAAAAAAATATCCCGCTTGTCGCCAGACCCTGTACAGAAGATAGTAGGATAAATAAAATATGAAGGGGCAGTTCAATTTAGTATGAGAGGTGTCTTGACACTCCTCTTTTGAAAGAGCTTAAGTCATAGGCAGGTGGAAAAACAGACAAAGGAAGAGAGTTTCAGAGTTTACCAGTGTAAGGGGTGAAAGAGTGAAGATACTGGTTAACTCTTGCATTAGGTAGCTGGACAGAATAAGGATGAGAAGAAGTAAAAAGTCTTGTGCAGCGAGGCCGCGGGAGTGGGGGAGGCATGCAGTTAGCAAATTCAGAAGAGCAGTCAGCATGAAAATAGCGGTAAAAGATAGATAAAGATGCAACATTGCGGCGGTAACTTAAAGAGTCAAGACAGTCAGTTAGAGATTATGCAAGTTTGCATAAATGTGTTTTGTTGCGGGGCAGTTTGTACGGGTTTGTATGGTCAGGTGAGGCACAGAGAGGGCAATTGCTGGATGTCCGAATCTCCAGCAGTTTTGGCACTGACGTGGGGGAGGAATGTAAGGTTTAACCTTACAGAAAGCTCCACCTATGTATACACTGTCAGGAAGATCTTGTTCTTTGAGTGTAGTTTTTACAATATTTGCCGAGCACCTGCCGGCAGCCACGAGGGTTAATGGTAAAGTAGGACACATGAACAGTATCATGCTTGTCTGCAATCAAGTCAAGGAGGTCAAAAGAACAGTCAGGCAAACTGACGCCCATTGGGTAGATTTCATTGGCTATGAGAACAGTACCAGTACGAGTGTTGAATTGGATATCAGAGGACACTAGGAAAGGTTTTCCATCAAGGGTTTTGAGGGTAAGCTTCAACTTGAGATTCTGTGTCAACAATGACTAGGCGAGATCTGTCAGGTCGTGTGTGGAAGGTTACCCTTCCCATCTATCTTTGGATGCATTTTTTGAATTAGAAAGTGTTTGAATTCCACTGAGAGAGGAGTCGGTATTATCTGACCAATGAAAAA
>JAXIVD010003816.1:7500-37500 GCA_036785275.1 Cancer borealis
ATATATATATAGAGAGAGAGAGAGAGAGAGAGAGAGAGAGAGAGAGAGAGAGAGAAAGAGAGAGAGAGAGAAAAAAAAAAAGAAAAAAAAAGAGAGAATATTATACGTACAATAATAATTGGAATATCTTCTGTTGGCTGATGTGGGAGTATTCTACAAATACATGAGGTATATATGTTAGGAACTGGTAGACAGGAGAACTGTTTAATCATTATAGAATATTTTATCTTAGTTTCCTCATGCAAGGGAGGGACACATACGGGAGAGCATCCTGTATCCATTTTCCTTAGGTCAGCAGATATCATTATACCTGCATTTACCATACTATGTAATGAGTAAGGGTAGAGGAAGAGTTAGATATATATCACAATGACTACATTATATTCATTAGTCATTTATATATAATTCAATTTCATGTATCTAGTTAATTTCGATCCCTGCGAGGGATGGAGGAAGGTTAAGGCAACAGTCGTCGCTGCCATCTTCAGGTCGACACTTTGCTAAATAACCTATATAACTTGACAATACATTACTAGATACATGAAATGTATTGTCAAGTTATATAGGTTATTTAGCAAAGTGTCGACTTGAAGATGGCAGCGACGACTGTTGCCTTAACCTTCCTCCATCCCTCGCAGGGATATATCACAATGACTACATTATATTCATTAGTCATTTATATATAATTCAATTTCATGTATCTAGTAATGTATTGTCAAGTTATATAGGTTATTTAGCAAAGTGTCGACCTGAAGATGGCAGCGACGACTGTTGCCTTAACCTTCCTCCATCCCTCGCAGGGATCGAAATTAACTCTCGTTGCATTAATCGAAAGAACCACGTTGGAAGCTTCTGCTTCCTCCCTTGCGCGATTTTCATCTGTAAAATCTTATAAGATTCTTCCGAAGGAACATTGACAGTAGCTCCAGTGTCTACAACCAAAGAAATGTTACATGAACCTACCCTAGTGGGCAATGCCATGATCTCAGTCTGATTACAGGCGGCCACCATACTATCGTAGGTGGTCCTTTTCTCCATATCTGTGTAAGCACTGTGTTGCTTTCTTCCGTTAGGACGCCCTAATCGGGTTTGTGTGATTGGTAACGCGACTCTTCTCCCGACGGTCTTCCACCCGAGTACCGTCACATTTCCCAATCATCTTGCAACCGAAGTATTTGTTGATACCGATCTGTCGAATGGTTTCCATGCCCATGGACGATACAATGCAAAGATCTTGAAAATAGTGCCTCCCCACAGTTAAACCTCAGAGATGTGGTTTTTCCTTGATAGTTACTCTGTTTCTGTTTCCATGAGTGTGACTCTTTAGGTCTCACTGCCTATCCCTCCTCTCTAGTGAGGGATGTTCCAGAAGCAGAGTCGCTGCCGGTTTTCTTCAAATCTTGTTTTCTTTTCAGGCACTTCCTTTCTAAATGCCCTATTTTGTTGCAATATTGGCAGACAACTGCCTTCTTGCCCACAGCCGCAGCGTAGGAGGTAGTCGTTGCAGTATCAGACGCTTGTTTACCTTCGAGGATAACTACTGCATTCTCGGTCGCGCCTCCAGTTTCTTAAGTTTGGTTTCAACAGTTAAGATTAATTCCCTCAACTGACTCGTTTGTGAAAAATTTAAGGACAGTACCGCACGTCGCACTGACCCTTTTACCTGAATTAAGTACAGGAGTAGCTCCAGGAATTTTAGGAAATGCTCCCGTTTCATGGTGTTCGACGTTGAACAAAACCAACCAGCTTTTTCTAGAACATCCTCACACTCTTCTGTGAGAATGTTTGCGGGTATCATTCCCTTCCAATGTGCTAAAGATCTTATGCTAGAGGTTACCACCTCCGAGACATGGTTTAACTGTTGTATCAAACTGGTGTCCGCTCCACCGCCGAACAGTCGCAAAATTTTTTTCTTTGAATTGGTTATAATCGTCCCCAATTTTGCGTGAGGACAATAAACTGGACTGCAGAAGTTGTTCCTGTTATAAAATATGTATCCGGACGAGCAAATGTGGTAGCCGATGCGTTATTGCGAAATGTTTAGGTAGGAGCGGTCACCTCAATATCAACGTACTCTTTAGAAGAACTAGGAGCGGAGCAACGTAAACATGAGGTGTGGGGAAAAGTCATCTATGCACTGGAAATCAGGCGATGAGACTACTCTAACCCCTTTACATATTCCATTTTCACAATTGTTTTTAACTAAGGAAGGGGTTCTGTGCCGAAAATGGACACAAAAACCCAAGGTAATAATCCAATGGGTTATCCTACAAGAATTTGCCTCGACAGTTCTGGAATTAGTACATGATCAGCCGCTGACTGGACATCCAGGAAGCGATAGAACCTTAGCATCCGTCCGGCGTAAGTACTATTGGCCTCGTATGAGAATCGATGTGGAGGATTATGTGGCTTGATATGTTAGTTGCGCAAAACACAAGGGAATTCCTACTGGGCCAGCGCCAATGTTACAATATCCTCCACCAGAATAACCATGGGACGTAGTAACGATTGATTTGTTACAACTTCCTAAGAGTCATCATGACTCCCAATATCTGCTGGTATTGTTACGGTCACACCGTAACGGACACGGTTCTTATGCCCTAGTGCCGGGTGTCCACTTATGAACAACCCAGTCACAACCACGTTACGGGCGTGTACGAACTGTAGTGCTGATGTTTATACGTCCTTTTAACCCACCAAAGGACAAGGAAAGTCGACTATCCCGTAGGACTAGTCACTCCGAGGGCCACACGCCGGTGGCTGGACAATAGGCTTTAAACAAGAAGTGCCTGGTTAAGGAACCTATGCACTCATAGCCCCCAAACACAGCACCTACAGCCACCCCGTTAACGTTAAGAGGTCGCCAGTTCTTTTAACCCTCCAAAGAACAAGGAATCTCCCAATAGTAACCACCTTCTCCTCCTTACATTCTAAAGAGACTTACAGTGAGCACAAGATTACAGTGCCTAGACAAGGAACTATCGCTCCAACCAGAATACCGCCCACAAGGTGTCTTTCCACCCACTTCTGGTTGAATAATAACTCCTCTCGACTCTAATAACACACTGCAAAGTAACCTCCCGCGAGGGGACTCCGTACAGTGCGTTATATGAGTCGTAATTAATTAACACTAAGACGGGATTACTCCTCGTCTGTGTTATCACACAAGAGGCCCCAGATGATAGGCTCTCTCTCTCTCTCTCTCTCTCTCAATGAGGACAACGAAGACAACGCCGAAAAAACGCAGACAACGCCGAAACTACTTCCCCGAGACTGAACAGTCTGACAAAATCTAGGTGGAGTTCACCACCAGCTAGATGGTAAAAATACAACCACACTCTCGTCGTTCACTCTCGGCACGATAACCTGGTCCTCGTATAGACAGGGCCTTACTGTCTAGCTACACAGATATCAACAACCTAACAGGCCAATCGTATAATCCTTTCTCTTAAATATGAGGAGGTTACACCCAGGAATAATGCCAAATTAAGGAGAGTGAGACGAGCGAGGATGTGTTCTTGGTGGCTGGCCAGCGGGAACTGAGTCCCCACGGCATCTCAGCTCCCCAGACACCCAGGCAGAGATGCCAACTCGCAACACCGGCGCGTCGTGTTTCTCACATCCCGCGCCGCCTCGACAAACATAGCTAATAACATGCTTTCTTTCACAAAATCACCACAGGCCACAGAGACGACGCAGGTCAACAACAAACATACGAGAGGATGCAGAAAAAAATGCTCCACAAGACAGGACACCTTGCAACACAAAGAAGAAAGAGGGAAAGTCAGGAAAATTAGGAGAATGAGAAGAACTGAAATTAAAGTGAAAGATTAAGTAAAACTCGCTGGCAACTCTTCACCCTCAACACTCCTTCTGTTCCCGCTCTCTCTCTCTCTCTCTCTCTCTCTCTCTCTCTCTCTCTCTCTCTCTCTCTCTCTCTCTCTCTCTCTCTCTCTCTCTCCCCCACGCCAGCTCCTGGCTGGACAACATGTGGTCTCCAGACAAAAGGCGTAAGCCTCAAACATGTCTCGTAACCTCGTAAGGCTAATACTTCCCTTCTCTTTATCTTCACATTCCTCGCCTCCAAACTAACACAAGGGATGTAACTCTCTTTCATACCTAGCCGTACTCAGCTGACACAATGCACACTCCGACCCTCGCCTCTCGCCACACACTTCTACAGATGTGGAAAGCACACACCTGTCATGATGCCACTCCTTCTCCTCAGAGAAGCTGCACTCTGTTGCTACTGGGCCGGACCAACCTCTCCAGTCGATACTAGTCACTGACTTAGACCGTACCGAGTGTTATAGCCTCAGCGTGGCCTTCTTCCTTACCAGCCTCTTAACCTTCTTTCTTCTCCCTCTCAGGAAATCTTCATTCCTCTGTGGGGCTTGACTCTCGTCTTCCCCAGCTGATACAAGTGTGACGGGCGGGGCCCGCAACAGTATACATTGACCATTTTTCACGATTTGTTGTTTTAGCACCTCTGAAAAACAAAACAGCGACCGCTGTTGCTCACGCTCTGGTAATTCATCTATTTTATCCATACACGACATCTCGTATGCTGCTAAGCGATAATGGAGTGGAATTCCGCAACGAGTTGTTAGCGGAGATTTGTTCGTTATACAATATTAAGCAGACTTTCACAGTGGCTTATCATCCGACTCCCGAGTTCAAATGGACTGGTCGAAAGAGCAAACAGGAAAATTCTTGAAGCTCTCCGTCCTGTCGTACGAAGCTTGTATGACGATTGGGAAGACTAGATACCACATGTGGGAGCATGTATAAATGGTTCTGTTTGCAAATCAACGCGGAAAACTCTGCATTACATATATACTCTACGGTGTCGACAAAAGGCTACCGTATGAACTACTGGTGAATGCTCAGAAACCGATTTATAACGTAGATAACTATGTTGATCAACATTTGAAAGTTTTTGCAGATACACAAAAAAGATTAGGGAGAATCTCCTAGCATCAAAAGCTGAGATGATGGCTCAACAACACAAGCGTGCGACACCCGTAGCTATAAAGGTAGGCGACACCGTCATGGTTCAAGTGCCTGCCAGGAGTTCCAAATTAGCACCAAAATTCGTGGGACCGACCGTGCTTGGTCGTGGGGGAGAGACATGGCAATAAGGTAGAAGTTTTTGACCCTTTTCTTAACACTGTAGACATAATTCACAGCGACAGACTAAAGAAAAAGCGAGCAACAGACACTAATCTTGCAAATAATGTCTACGTGCTGAGTAAACTACTTCCGACTTCTACGTCAAATAATACTAAAACTATGCAATCTTACAATTTACGATCACGTACTTAAGTCAACACTTTTTACAGGAATGACGATGCATCTACTGTTTTTCCTGACTCTAATGACATCCTGCCTGGGTCTGCCTGATCATCTGAAGCCAGGTGCTCTATCTTCCCGGCTGGGGAAGGTCACGCTGGTGGAGGACATGCTTTTAGTGACTTACGAGTATTCTTCTCTCCACACCATACCCACTGAGTTAGAAACCGTCTCATCTAGGGTGGATGAGGCCCTTAACTAGCTGGATGTGGAACTGGATAAACAATCCCTAAATCCTTCTCATCTGCATGCTCTAAGTATACTGCATCTTCTTCGATCTAGGGTTTGTTTCTTATATGAAAGATTCAGTCAATGACGCATTGCATGATTACAGTAAGCATCCGGTGCATGCCCGTACTAAAAGAAGGTTGGTTGCCGCCGTAGGTTGGGTCTCCCACAAACTCTTTGGAACTGCCATGGATAGTGATGTGCAGGACTTGCGCGTAAATTATAATCATGTAGTGTCAATTGTTTCTGTTAACAGGCGGGTAATCAATATGAACAGTAAAAAGGTAGCTTCCTTACACTCAAATGTGAATGACCTTCTTTAGTATGCTAACACACTTGGAGGTATACTAAACAATGCGATAGGTAGGCTAGTGGCACTAACGGATTTCTTGTTGCTGGATCAAACATTAACAGTCTTCGAGATTTCACTAAGAGCTGTCATTTCTAGCAATGCTGCCCTGATTAGAGATTTAGTCGAAGCTGCAACGGGTCAAGTAACCACTTCGCTTTTTCATGTAGGAAATTTACTATGCACGCTTGACTTGGAAAAATCTAAGTTTAAACTTAAACCTTTATTCACTGAAGACACCATCCAGTACTACTATCCACTGTTGGAGGCAGTACTTACCATGGATGTTGTTGTCATTCAAGTACCTTTTAAGTCGTCAGAGTCTTTTCTGGCCTATGAAGTAGTACCATTTCCGTTTTCAGTAAATAATTCAGTAATGATTCTAGATTTACTTTCGTCATTAGTGCTGGTGGATGAAGATTTTTCAGTATATGCGACAACACAATTGGAAGATTTAAATCAATGTTTATCATCATATGTTAATCTGTATCATTGTGCAGCATCTTTGTTTGCTTTTCGACCACTCATTGGGGATGTCTGCGAAATAAGTATAACTCATGCGACGGCAAACGACGCTTTAATGTTATTCCAACACCGGTTTTCCATAAATAATTTAGGAATTACCATTATTTCTTTTTTACTGAATGGATAAATATAAGAGTATTGTGTAAAAATGAAATGATGGTTCAGCGGGTTAAAGGTCATTATGCAGTGACAAATGGATGACAGGTACGTTTACATAATTTAATTACCTTCCCTTTGCGATTACATCACGCATTTCAGGCTAATATGTCAAGTTACAGTCTATTTTCAATAAGTACTCTTAAAAATATTTCACTATTGCATATAGCGTATGTAACATATACACTTCATGAAATGACATTTTCAAACCATTCCGAATTTTCAACAGTGCTAGAGGAATCTCTACCTGAATATTTAAATCCAATTTAATTATATCCTGGTTTCTATATTTCTCTTCTGGTTGTCTTATGTGTACTAATACTATTGATATTTTGGATCAAGAAAGCTCTTACCTTATATGAACATTTAAGGGGATTAAAAGTTTCTAGGCAAGGTGTTCAAACGTCATCAGCCGTATAAAACATAACAATGTAACATGGTTAGGTACACATCATTGCAGCGGGGATCCGGCAAGTAGCGCGACCGAGCGATGTTAGGAACTGGTAGACAGAAGAACTGTATTAATAATCATAAAATATTTTATCTTAGTTTCCTCATGCAAGGGAGGGACACATACGGGAGAGCATCCTGTATCCATTTTCCTTAGGTCAGCAGATATCATTATACTTGCATTTACTATACTATGTAATTAGTAAGGGTAGAGGAAGCGTTATATATATATATATATATATATATATATATATATATATATATATATATATATATATATATATATATATATATATATATATATATATACCACAATGACTACATTATATTTATTAGTCATTTCTGTATAATTCAATTTCATGTATCTAGTAATGTACTGTCAAGTTATATAGGTTGTTATTTAGCAAAGTGTCGACCTGAAGGTGTGGCCGGCCCAGCGGAGACGGCCAGCTAGATATGAACGGGACGCGACCACGGCAACAAGTATCTTACGTGTGTGTTACCCAAAGCATACGACTGTATCCGTACCTATATATATATATATATATATATATATATATATATATATATATATATATATATATATATATATATATATATATATATATATATTCTATAAATATATCTATTTTAGTAACGACAGTGTTTTCTGTTAACTCCTGTTAAACCAAGAGAACGCGTGTTCAAAATAGAGAATAACCAGGTAAGGTAATTGTGAATTATTCTGGTAAACTACGGTGAGACTACATCGATTCTGGTGTAATCACCTACAACTAATACCGGAACATAGAGTCACGTTTCTACAAGGCCATTAGGAGTTGTTATGGCCCTGGGATCAATTGAATGTATTAAGAAACTTTTCACTGAAAAGTACATCTCATCAGAAACTTTGCAGCAGAGATTAGATTAGTGAAACAGCATTCTTCCCTTGAGAGGCTTGAGAGTGTTTTGGCAGGGGAGGGTGTCGCTTCTGTCGTCTGCCTGCGCGCAGGAAGAAACGACATAGGTAGAGTCAGGCCTGAGGAGTTGTTGAGGAGGTACAGGCAGGCCTTGGGGAGGGTTTGGGACCTCGGAGGGACCCCCGTCCTCTGTGGTATCTTGCCTCGTAGGTCTGCGGGAGCAAAAGGGTGGTCTGACGCTGCTGCTTTGAACAGTCGTTTGGCTGATCACTGCAGGAGGAATGGCTGGTTGTTTGCGGACAACTGGAGCTATTTTTATGGCAAGGACCACCTCTACACTAGAGACGGAGTTCATCTCTCTGAGAGAGGGACTGGGGCTCTAGCCTGGAGCCTTCAGAGGGACTTGCAGGCGTGTTTTTTTTTTAGGGAGGGTGTAAGGAATAGTGCAGGAGGTAGCAAAGCAGATACCTTAGGAGGGCATTATAGGAAAAGAGGAAGTTTTAGTAACAGCATGAGAAAGGTGTAAAGCCGCAGCTTCAGATTTAGAACTCTGTATGGGCATAGGTGAAACACTAGTAACAGTGCAACATTTATTCTCCTTCCACAACTCGTGAACTAGGCGTCTGGTGTAGTGGTCCGGCACCCGCTGCACTCACTCGTCCCACACGTTCACGCCGCTCCACCATCACTCGTTCCTACATATGTCCTGCTGCTGCTGCACGCCACTTTTACTGCTCGATAACGGTGTCACAAGTACGAGCAGTGTTCGTGGTGGCCGGGAACACCAAGAGATCACAGGATGGAGGTGCGTGGTGTGTGTTGGTGCTGGCGAGATACAAGACAGGACGCCAGACGGCTGTGGAAGGTAGCAGCGCGTGTCTCGGTACCACCTTCCTGGCTCCGCTTACCCAGCGAAAGACACTACTCCAGGTCCGGCAGCTTCGTAGTCTCCTCCCTTCCGAGCCTTTTTGTCCCGAGCAGGTCTCGTTCGAACCACCATGGTGACGAGTGTGAGGAAATAATTACAATAACAACAACAATTAATCACCCACAGATAGTTATAGTAATACTCGTCAGGACGTACTCCTGACATTCGCCCATATTGAAAGATATTGCTCTCAGCAGTATCTAATGACACTACATAACTAAATGTACATTATTATATATTTATATATATTCAGTCACATTGGCAATTATAAGTGCTGGAGTACTCAAAAGGTTACTCAGTGGCCCCGGTCCTCTCTAAAAGCCTGGACAGAAGATCGGCACTTACGTTTGCACTGCCCTTAATATACTTTATCTTGAAATGGAACTGCTGTAGATACAAAGCCCACCGCATAAGCCTCGCGTTAGCATTCTTGGAAGTCCGAAGGCTCGATAGAGGTAGATGGTCAGTTTCGAGTGTAAACTGGTCGCCGTAGAGATAATAATAATACTTCTTTATCCCATACACTACCGCAAGTAGTTCCTTCTCCACCGTACTATAATTCTTCTCGGCGGGCTTCAACTTGCGGCTGTGGTAGGCGACTGGATACACTTCACCGTCCCACTCCTGCAAAAGTACGGCACCGATGCCTTCTTGGGAAGCATCCGTCCGTAGAATGAAAGGTTGGCTGAAATCTGGCAGCTGTAAGATGGGTTCTTTACAGAGCAGGTTCTTCAGAGTGGTGAATGAACGTTCCTCGTCGACTCCCCACGGGACTTTGTTGGGTGCGTGCTTCTTCAGAAGGTCCGTCAAGGGAGGGGCGATCACTGAGAAGTTGGAAATAAATCTACGGTAATATCTTGCGAGGCCCAAGAAAGATCTTACTTGCTTCTTTGTTGTAGGTCTTGCAGCTTCCTTTACCCTCGTTATCTTGCTATCTTGACAGCCGCAGAGTCCCGTACTGATGGTGTGGCCTAGAAATTCAACCTGCTCCTGGAAAAGTTCACATTTAGAAGGCTTCACAGTCATATTGGCATCCTGGAGGCGGTTAAGTACTCTCTGCAGTGTTTCAATGTGATTTTCAAAATCAACAAAGTGAATAAGTACGTCATCCATGAACACTTCTACTCCTTTTATACCATGCAGAACTTTACGCATAACCTTATTGAAAACAGCAGGAGAATTAGTTAAACCAAAGGATAGTCTTTTGAAGTGATACAGACCGTTAGGGGTAGTTATGGCTGTGATGAGGCGACTTCGCTTCTCGAGAGGTATCTGAAAGAATCCTTTGGTCAAGTCCATCTTGGAAAATAACTTTGACTTCCCTATCCTTCCGAAGATTTGCTGCTGGTCACTCATTGGTTCTGCGTCTACTTGAGTCACCGCATTGACGCGCCGATAATCACCACAGATGCGCACACTTCCGTCCTTTTTCTGGATCACTACAATTGGGCTGCAGTACGGAGATTCAGACTTTTCTATAATTCCTGCCTGTTCCATCTCGTTGACTACCTTCTTTACCGCATCTACCATTCTCAGAGGTATTGGGTACGGTTTCACTCTCACTGGAGTAGTGCTAGTTAGATGAATCTTGTGCTCGTCCACCTTCGCGACACCCGGCTTGTCTGAAAAAAACATTTGAGTATGCAAGGAACAAGTTGTTCACTTCTTGTTGCTGGGCTTCACTCAAATTTTGTGACACCTTGATGTGTGCAAGGGACTCAGACTGTCGATTTTCAGTAGTTTTCGGCGTGTACTCTTCTTCCCCCTCAGGAATTACCGCAGCACAACCCCACGTTTTCTCAGAAGACTCTGGCGAGAACTGAGTCTCGACTAGTTTAAGACAATTTACTTGTTCGGGAGTCAAGACGCGGTGACCAGTCTCGATATCCTCATCACATCCTTGCATGATGGAGCAGCACAATTCCGGAGTATGGTATTCCTTAAGCATATTTATGTGAAAGCGCTTCATGTCTGAATCCACCTGAACAAGGTAGTTCAAATCATTCACTTTCTTGACAACAGTGTAGGGACCCCTCCAGTGCATCAGCAACTTGTTCTGAGCCGTAGGCAGTAACACCAAACATTTGCTACCTTCCTCAAGAGTTCGTAGTTTAGTTTTCCTGTCGTAATAAAATTTCTGGACCTCTCGGGCCTTTAACAGCTCTTCTCGGGCGATTTCACAGGTATGCTTCAGTTGTTCAGCTAAATTGATGACGTAAGTGTAAGTTGTTTTGACGTCAGGATCAGATTCTTCGTCGTCCCAAAGCTCTCGTAGCACCTACAAGGGCCCTCTCACTGTCTTCCCGTAAACTAGATCGAAAGGAGGAAATCCCAAGGACGCCTGGGGCGCTTCACGGTAGGCGAAGAGTAGTGGAGCAATGTATCTTGACCACTCCTTCGGCTGTTCCGCTGCCATCCTCTTGAACATTTTCTTGAGAGTCCCATTAAACCGTTCACACAATCCGTTGCACATGGGGTGGTACGCTGTGGTCCTGAGTCCTTTTACCGATAATAACCTCCATAACTCTTCCATCATACAGGAAGTGAATTGGCTTCCGCGGTCCGACAGTATTTGCTTTGGCAGACCGACACGGCAGAATATCTCCAGCAAAGCCTCTGCAACAGTCGTGGCCTCAATGTTACGAAGACTCACAGCTTCTGGCCATCTGGTGGAAAAGTCCACGCACGTTAATATATATTTAGCACCGTCGCTGGCTCTGGGAGTGATTGGCCCCACTAAATCCACTGCCACCCGTTCAAAAGATTCAGAGATGAGTGGTAAGGGCTGAAGAGGAGCCGGCTTCACTCTACCACGGTCACTAGTTTTCTGACAAATGTCACAGGAGCGAACCAGTCTTGAAACTTCTGCTCCCATTCCCGGCCAGTAGAAGTGAGACTGAATCCTGGAAAGTGTTTTCTTCACTCCCATGTGTCCACCGAGAGCAGCATGATGGCCAAGCTTAAACACTGCCTGGCGATATTTTTTTGGTACCACAAACTGCAGCTTGTTATCACCCTCAGGGTACATGGTCAGACGGTACAAACGACCTCGCTTCCTTTTGAATTGAGATGTGATTCCTCTCGAATTTTCGGTCTTACCATCTACCAATTTTCTCCGAACTTGATCCAGCGACGGGTCGTTAGCCTGTTCTGATACTACATCCACACTGTTTACTAGTTCCTCCATGGAGGTCACTTGAAGTGGGGAAACACTGGTGGTTGTTGTCCGGGCCGCTGCTCTAGTGATTGCCGCCGCACAAGTTTGGGTAGATTTGTCAGATGAACACGAGTTTTTCATTCCTGCAATATTCCCCATTACCATATCTGACACTGGATTCTTCATGACAGCTGCAGTCACCTCACCGGTGAAGAACGGACTTTCCAGCATCACCTTAGCGAGGGGATATGATCGGCGGTTGCCGTCAATCATGACGATTGTCACGTGTTTCCCAGTGTAATTTCCAGGAGCAACAAGTCTTTTCTTGACACAGGACCCGGAGAAACCATTGTCTCTAAATACCTCAGCTGGAAGCCCATTAACTGTACCAGACTAGAAGAAATCCACCTTTTCCGCCAGCCTGAGTGGTGGCTGCTAGTCAGAATAAGTGGTCCTCGTCAGTTGTCCGTGTGTTCCGGTTTCCCTTAACGAGCTCCTCTTGATCACCAATCTTCTCGTGAGCCGCTGCCGCTGCACGCTGGTTCTTGCTCTTTCCACTCCTCCAGCCGCGTGACTGCACATCAGTTGTCACGTCCTTCACATATCTTTTCGTATGATAACCATAAGCAGAAAAATGGGAATCTGCCATGTCTACCATTATCTGGAGGTCTTTCACCCTGTGTGTCTTTAGTCTAGCCACTAAATCATTAGGGCCTTTACTCAACTCTGAAACAAATACACCTTCTCAGTCCTCTAGTGCAATGCGAGAGTCCCCTGCAAGCAGTCCTGACTCGGATAATGGGGTTACTGCATCAGCGACAGTGTCTGATTTAAACCGCTAAGTCAGCAGTATTCTAGTGCTAAGAAGCTCTTTCTGAATCTTAATGTGGGTTTTTGCAATATGAACAGTATTTTTAACAAAATAAACATTTTATCCGATTTTTTATCAGAGTACAACTTAGATATATTTGGTGTGGCGGAGACCTGGCTATTACCGAATACACCAGACTCATTTGTCTCTATTCAAGACTATAGTGTAGTTAGGTCTGACACGCCAGGTAACACTCGCAAGCATGGTGTTTGCATGTATTTAAAGAATCATATAAATTTTATATCAATTTTAGCCGACTGCAGTAATGTTTGTATTGCACATCTGCTTGATTTTAATCTCTATGTATTGGTGATTTATCGCCCTCCTTCCTACACCCACACTGACAATATACAGCTTGTCCAATTTCTCCTTAACTTTTGTCCTTCCAAGGAAGTGTTGATACTGGGCGATTTTAACCTCCCTGACATACCCTGGCACCTCAGTGATGCCATGGCTAAGGACTATACTCCTTTGTGCAAACTTTTTATGGATGGTTTCATCTCTCTCTCTCTTAATCAATAGATGACGAGCCCAACATTTCTACCTTCTGGCAACACTCTAAACCTGTTATTAACCAGTGAGAATGATAGAGTGGGTGATGTGCAAGTTTTGCCTAACTTTCCAAACTTTGGCCACTGCCCCTTGATTTTACACTATTATTTTGAAAACGGTGTTGAAGTCAGTCTTCAGGTTAAATATTCGTGGCAAAGAGGCAAATACAAGAGGATAAACTCATCCCTATTAGATGTTGATTGGGACTTTGAGTTCCAAGACATGTCTATAGATGGTATGCTCTCCAAGCTTAAGACTGTCGTGGCATCCCTTATTACCCAGTACGTACCAGTTGCACACGATCGTGCCCACCTGCCCCATCAACATCCTCCTAACTCCCTTAAGTCTAACAGAAGAACTGCTTGGTTGGCATATAAGCACAGCAGATCTGTCTATGGCAGACATTCTCAACAGGCTGATCTTGCACTGGAACAATTTAATATCTTAAACCACAGGTTTCGTAACTATCATATGACACAGCAAATACACTATGAGATGAGTCTTATTAATAAGATGAAAGAATCACCGAAACTACTACACCAATATATTAGACGCAAAAAGGTTGGAGTACCATCAGTGGGTCCCCTGAAGACAGACGGTGGTGCTTTGACAGCTGATTGTGGAGAGATGGCAGATATATTTGCCTCTAACTTCAGCCTGGTATATGCCACTGAGGACCCAAGTGCTCCCCTCCCGCATCAACACTCAGATGCATCAATTAACAATGTGTCAGTATCTCTTGATGATGTAAGGAAGAGACTTGCCTCACTAGATGCTAACTCAAGCATGGGTCCTGATGGTCTTCACCCCTGTCTCCTGAAATCTTGTCCTAATTTGGCTATCCCACTACACTTAATTTTCAAACAGTCCTTATCCCAAGGTAGTCTGCCTGTTGAGTGGAAAAAATCAGAAGTTGTGCCCATATTTAAAAAGGGATCAAGACACATTCCTCTCAATTACAGACCAATCAGCCTTACTTCTGTATGCTGCAAGACTTTAGAAAGAATTATAGCCAAAGAACTATATGAATTTCTTGAATTTAACTGAATCCTATCTGCTGAACAGTTTGGGTTCCGCCAGGGCAGAACGGTTGATGATCAGCTCTTGTTGGTGTATGATGACGTGACCTCCTGGCTTGACTCTGGCTATGTCGTTGGTGTTGTTTTGTTTGACTTCAGTAAAGCCTTCGATGTTGTTTGTCACACCATCCTCATTGACAAACTAAGACAGATAGGTGTAGTTGGTCATCTTCTTGACTGGATTTCAGACTTTCTGTCAGATAGAACCATGCAAGTGTCAGTATCGGGTGCCTTCAGTACCACTAGATCAGTGCTAAGCGGAGTACCACAGGGCTCTGTGTTGGGCCCACTCCTTTTCCTTATATATGTCAACCACATACCTTCTTACATTAAGTCCAAGTGTAAATTTTTTGCAGACGATCTGAAACTATATATGAAGATACGTCACAATGTCACTCACCATCTAGCAGTAGATCTTAGTACTCTCCAAAGAGACATTGACAATGTATTTAGGGTTGCTACTTCTTGGGGTCTTAATTTCAACTCTGCCAAGTGTGTAGTGTTAAGATGCCAGCGTGGCTCTACTGACTGGACTACTGTGGGCTCTCTCCAGCACTACCACCTGGATAACTCTGATCTATCCTTGGCTAATAACCATAGAGACCTTGGAATCCTGGTTGACAATACCCTAAAGTTTCATGCTCACATAAGAACAACAGTCCATAAAGCTGCAGGATTAGCTAACAACTTACTGAAGTCCACTCTTTGTCGCTCCAGTGACTTTATGTTGGCTATCCTTAAGTCTCACATAAGACCTATTTTGGAGTTTGGATCAACAGTTTGGAACACTGGGTACTTGGGTGACCTGCGCCTATTGGAGACAGTACAGCGTCGCTGGATCAAACACATAGATGGCCTAGCAGATCTACCCTATGCTGATCGCCTCAAGGCTCTGAACCTGTACTCTGTACAAGGCAGACTCTTGAGAGCTGATCTTATCAAATGCTGGAAGATTTTTCATGAACTATCAGTAATTTCACCATCGAACCTGTTCACTACATCTCCTATCACTACAACTAGAGGTCACAGATATAAACTAGCCAAGCCACACATCCACACAGAATGTAAGCGCAGATTTTTCAGTATTCGGTGCATCGATCATTGGAACTCCCTCCCAGACAGTGTTGTTGGTGCTAATACTCTTGAAGCTTTTAAATGTGGCCTACACCTCTCCCTTGGAGAGTTGCTATTTGCATACACTGAGTAAATTTATTCTAGAATTATCTTTAGTTATACATTTCATGTACATATATACCCACGTTTAACACCCAGTTGCATATGGCACACAATTCCGCCCATTCTTGTATGCTGTTTACTATGTTTCATATTAATTCTGTTGGGCTGGCGTGCCAGCAATTGTGGGCTGCCCATTTGTGCTTCACTGATGATTGAGCCTGGAGTATGATTTGGGGTAGCCAACCAGGTGAGTAAACCCGCTGCACTCACTCGTCCCACACATTCACGCCGCTCCACCATCACTCGTTCCTACATATGTCCTGTTGCTGCTGCACGCCACTTTTACTGCTCGATAACGGTGTTACAAGTACGAGCAGTGTTCGTGGTGGCCGGGAACACCAGGAGATCACAGGATGGAGGTGCGTGGTGTGTGTTGGTGCTGGCGAGATACAAGACAGGACGCCAGACGGCTGTGGAAGGTAGCAGCGTGTGTCTCGGTACCACCTTCCTGGCTCCGCTCACCCAGCGAAAGACACTCCTCCAGGTCCGGTAGCTTCGTAGTCTCCTCCCTTCCGAGCTTTTTTGTCCCGAGCAGGTCTCGTTCGAACCACCATGGTGACGAGCGTGAGGAAGTAATTACAATAACAACAACAATTAATCACCCACAGATAGTTATAGTAATACTCGTCAGGGCGTACTCCTGACAAAAGGGCAGTAAAAAGTTACTTAGCGTAGATAAAAATGAAGAGAAAATAAAAGTGTATTATTGCAATAACCGTAGTGTCAGGAATAAAATAGATTTACTTAAGGGACTCGCGTCCGTAGAAAGACCTGAGGTAATCGCTATTACAGAGACTTGGATTGACACAGCAGGGAAGGATTTCAAATCAGAATTCGAGATAGAAGGTTATAATGTATTTCACAAGGACAGGTCAGGTAGGACAGGAGGAGGAGTAGCCATTTATATAAAGGATTCTTTGAATAGCTACGTTAGCAGAACAGTGAAATAAGGTGTAAATAATTAAACATTATGGGTAGAAGTAGTTAATGGAAGGGAAAGACTGTTGCTAGGATGTATTTATAGACCTCCTTCTCTCTCTAGGGAGGAAACTACTTTGGTTTTTCAGGAGATTAACGTAGCGACGACCAGATATAAAAATGTATGTATTATGGGAGATTTTAACTATCGTAACATAGACTGGGTTAATTACGTTGGTGATAATGAATCTGAAGAATTGATCAGTTTATTTAACGAGAATTTTCTTAAGCAGTTAGTTAATGTACCAACTAGGGAGAATAGCGTACTGGACTTAATATTAACAAATAGGGACAACTTAGTTAATAACCTAGACGTGGGAGGCAAATTAGGTAACAGTGACCACGAGGAAATTCGCTTTAATATTAAGTGGGGTTATTGCTTGAAAAACGAGAACAAGGTATTAGTACCGGATTTTAGGAAAGGGAATTATGAAGCTTTTAGGAAACATCTGAGTGAGGTGTGTAATCTAATGATTAGGGAGAGGGCAGGACAGGTGGCTGAGGTACCTGGGAGGAAGATTAGGGATGGTCAGGTCAGGGTGGGTGAGGAGAGCGAGGTCACAGGTAGACGAGGGGTCGAGGGAGATTATAATGAGTTCGTTAGAATATTAATTACTGGACAGGAAAGGCACATCCCTCATAAAAGTATTCGGTCAAGCAAAAATGACCCGAAATGGTTGACAGAAAGGTTTAAGCGTTTGATAGATATGAAACGTGGGATTTATAAAAGGCTAAAGAATGGAGAGGTTGGATTAAGAGATAGATATACTCTTTTAGCAAGGACTGTTAGGAAGAATGTCCGCAAAGCAAAGAGGGATTACGAAATTAGAGTAGCTAGTAATGTGAAAAATAATCCTAAGGGATTCTTCCAGTTATGCAAAACAAAGAATAGAAACAGAATAGGGCCTTTAAAAGTAGAGGAAGGTATACTAGCGAGTAGCAGGGATATGAGTAAAGCCTTAAATGAGTATTTTCTGTCAGTATTTACTCAGGAGGACATGACTTATATGCCAGATGCAGTGCAGTGCAGCTTAACAAACATCAACATAAGCAGAGAGGAAGTAATCAAAGAGATTGACCGACTCAGTAGCACTAAATCACCTGGGGTAGACTTTGTCTATCCTCGGGTACTAAGGAATGTAGGGATATAGTTAGTGGGAATTTAACGGATATCTTTAATAAATCAATAAACACAGGAGAGGTACCCAGCTTATGGAGACAGGCTAACGTAGTACCGATATTTAAAAAGGAGGATAGGAGCGAAATGTTAAATTACCGGCCAATTAGTCTAATATCAGTCATAGGTAAAATGTTGGAAACAATTGTAGCAAAGAGGATCCGAGAACACTTAGTTACATGAATTGATTACCGACTCTCAGCATGACTTCACCAAAGGTAGATCTTGTCTTACTAATCTTTTAAGTTTTTATAAGACAGTTTATGAAGCAGCTGATAACGATGATAATTATGACGTCATATACCTCGATTTCAGTAAAGCGTTTGATAGAGTGCCGCATGAGAGACTACTAAGGAAAATAAAAGCGCATGGGATAGATGGTAAGGTGTATAACTGGATTAGATCATGGCTCAGTAACAGGGAACAGAGAGTTGTAGTTAATGGCAAGAAATCAAATTGGGGGAAAGTAATTAGCTGGGTTCCTCAGAGGTCTGTGTTATGTCCACTGCTTTTCATAATTTACATAAATGATTTAGACACAGGGGTGAGCAGTAAAATTAGTAAATTCGCAGATGACACGAAGATAGGACGGCGGTTAGGCTCACAGCGAGATATTGAGATATTGCAGGGAGAACTAGACATGTTGCAAGAGTGGGCAAAGAAATGGCAAATGAACTTTAATACTAGTAAGTGTAGCATTCTCCACATAGGAAGGCACAACACCAATAATGGATATACTTTAAATGGTACAGGTTTGCATAATCTTAATTCAGAAAGGGATTTAGGGGTGTTAATTAGTCAGGATCTTCAATCTAGAGAACAGTGCATCAGCGCTGGAAATAAGGCAAACAGAATATCAGGTTTCATTTCCAGAACAGTAACCAACAGAACATCAGAAGTAATTTTGAGACTTTATTTAGCTTTAGTTAGGCCCCATTTAGATTATGCGGTTCAGTTTTGGTTTCCTTACTACAGGATGGATATAAATAGGTTAGAAGCCATACAGAGAAGAATGACGAAGATGATACATGAGATCAGGAACTTGGATTATAAAGATAGATTAAAACCCCTTCAGCTACACTCACTAGAAAGACGCAGGTTGAGAAGAGACTTAATTGAGGTGTATAAAAGGGTCAGGGGATTCAATAAGGGGGACATAAGTAAGGTACTCATAGTTAGTGGTCTAGGTAGAACGCGAACGAACGGTTACAATCTAGAAAAATTCAGGTTCAAGAAAGAGATAGGGAAGAACTGGTTCACATATAGGGTAGTAGACGAGTGGAATAGGCTCAGCAGTCATGTGGTGAGTGCAAAATCTATAGATTGTTTTAAAAATAGGTTGGATAAATTCATGGACAGCGACGATAGATGATAGTGGGTGTTTTTAAGTTCACAGGAGCTACCTCGAGTAGGCCAACTGGCCTTTTGTAGTCTCCTTATATTCTTATGTTCTTATGTTCTTATGTTCCCTTCCCTTAAAGGCAATCCAGGCATGATGAAGACGATCCTTGAGTGTGTGTATATGTGTGTGTGTGTGTGTGTGTGTGTGTGTGTGTGTGTGTGTGTGTGTGTGTGTGTGTGTGTGTGTGTGTGTGTGTGTGTGTATGTGTGTGTGTGTGTGTGTGTGTGTGTGTGTGTGTGTGTGTGTGTGTGTGTGTGTGTGTGTTGCATCATCGTCATCACAGCAAAGACCAATAGCCGAACTGTGCCATCAAAATTATGTAATTATTGTATAAGAAAGTCAACGTTGTGTTTTGCATTACTTAAATTTTTTGTTTTGACGTGAACTTTGTATAACCGGTCTAGTGGTATTGATGTTAACAGATGATGTGGTTGCTCATTCATACTTATTCATACACTTTCTTGGAGGCAAGACAGCAACACTTGAGTACATGTATGTATTAATTCTACTCACTGGTATGCATTTAGTAATCTTTCAACATGAAACTACAAGTATTTTCAATGAATTATGGCGATTATATTATTTATCTATCAATATATCCTTTGAGCATGTCACCATCTATATCATTGTTAATAGTCTACGTATATTCTTTTTCTTAGTTGTTTATAGAATTTGTCTCCATATTTACTTATGACTAACTTAATCTTGAATTCATGAAGGTTCCCAGCTGGCACCTTCCTCACCGCACTTCAAGCCACACTCCAAGAATCTAAGGAACTCTAGTTGTTCGCGTTGTTTAGGCATCTGAAGGTCCTTCTCATTTTGTCTTCATGCTTCCTTGTTCTTTCATTATCTCTCATCAGCAAATCCTCTCTATCCACTCGTTCCAGTCCAACTACCGCTTTGAACATCATAATTAAGGTTCCTCTCCCCCCTTACTCTCTCTCTCTCTCTCTCTCTCTCTCTCTCTCTCTCTCTCTCTCTCTCTCTCTCTCTCTCTCTCTCTCTCTCTCTCTCTCTCTCTCTCCTGTTTGTGCCATCAGCAAAGTGAGAGGTGCCAGGAAGTACCCGGCGAGCCCCTCTGGCAGTGGTGGGAGGTAACTCGTGAGGGAGAGGAGAGATGATAACGGAGTGATGGAAGAATGAAGCTAAAAGGAAAAATAAGACGGAAGAAAACGGCAGAGGAAGGAAAGTGAAGGGCAAAGATGAAGGCAGGATAGAGACGGCCTCATCCCCTCTTTTAGTTCTAGAGGCAGAGTTAACATTATGTGTTATTACTGAAAAAGGGTCAGCCGAGTTAATGGTTTCAACGGGGTTCAGAACCCAGTAAGTTTATATTTTGATGTTTTATAATATATTTTTTTAACAGTTCTAAGATTTGTATTTATCTTCGAACCACATTCTTATATTTTCTTTTAATGGAATCGGGTGATGATGTTACGAAACTCCACGTGCAGTATTAGTAAGTATTACTATAAAGTTGATCGTGATACTTGTTTTGCGCTTGAGTTAGGTGAAAATGTTGGCAAGAAAACCAAGATGCTGCAGAGTGTATCTTTTCCTGCAGCAGCGGAAGGGTTAGTGGACGTGCGTTGATTAATGGTGAATAATTCAAAGGCGATGATACACTGTTGATGAACTGAAGTGAAGGACGGGTGGTGAGCTCAGGACGCTTTCGTAACTTCGCTCTGTATATCAACTCGGTCTCTACCAACGATTTTTTTTTTCAACGGTTAAGCGGAGCGTGCATCCGTTAATTAAGGCAGTACAATATTGATGAAGAGTGGGCGTAGGCGTGGACGTGGGGAGCGTAGCTGTAGGAGTACGAGCCTCTGGACGAACTGACACACACATGACTAATTGCGTTGTTCTGACTCATGTCTTCTTGGTCGCAGCAGTTGACTCTCGTTGACTGGAAGCATTTTGAAGCGGATCTCTACGTGAAACAGTTGTATACAGCACAACGGTAAGGCTTTAGGAATGGAATACATGAAACGCATTGCTGCATTGCTGTTGTTTCCTAAGCACTTCTAGGAGATCAGCTCTCCAAGGTACGATCACAATGAAACCTGCATTACATCCACCAAGCACAGGTGGTGAGGTTTGTGTCGTAATGTAGCAATAGAGTTTTTGTCGTGTTTGTCGTGCATAGGAACGAATTCAAATATCTGGCCATAGTGATTCCAATCTTGCATGACCTTGACTCTTGTGCTGCGGATCCACACTGTTTTACTGACGGTCATCCTCTCCCCCTTCCTGTGTTTACCTAAAAACAATTGCCGCTCCCCCTGCCTCTGCCAGACTGAACAATAACATATAAAATATGGATTGTTAAAAGTTTATCCCTTAGGTGAACTCTCTCTCTCTCTCTCTCTCTCTCTCTCTCTCTCTCTCTCTCTCTCTCTCTCTCTCTCTCTCTCTCTCTCTCTCTCTCTCTCTCTCTCTTTTTCTCTCTCTCTCATCAACTGCTGGATTTTGGAAATTTTACTCACTAATATAGAGGACTTTGTTCTTTTTCTTTTAATTATTTCATGAAACTGATTCGGTGAAGATGGCGTAAATGGGCATTTCACACGTTATTGTTTCATAATTTTACGAAGCTCTTTTAAAAACACCGAACTGAAAACCAGTCGTGCCTGGAAAGTGGTTTGGGGTGATAACAAAGTCACGGATGAATATGACACGAGTCTCAAGAGATTTCACACAATTCAGGGTGGGATCAGTGGACTAACAAGACATACAATGGTAACGAATAACCTCTTGTCACTCGACTCAAACAAAATTACATAAACAAAAAACAATGAATACAGATGGAATACTGATTTGGAAGGTATCTATTTTTTTTCTCTCTCAGCAAAGTGCATCGATCAAACTTTTATATCCTCTCTATTTGTAATACGTCCTTTGGGGGTTTCCGCTATAAAACATAAATGCTCTTCTCTACTATTCATCAATGTTTACTTGGTTATAGAAAGTTTTGGACAGTATACCCATGGAAGAGAAGTGCGTAGGTTGGGAGTGACGTGACTGTAACATCAAGTGGTTATTACTACACCAAGGCCACGTGTCGAGGCAACGTGTATCATGATTGGCTGTAATGAACAACAACGCACACAAACATATGAAACGAGAGAGAGAGAGAGAGAGAGAGAGAGAGAGAGAGAGAGAGAGAGAGAGAGAGAGAGAGAGAGAGAGAGAGAGAGAGAGAGAGAGAGAGAGAGAGAGAGAGAGAGAGAGAGAGAGAGAGAGAGAGAGAGAGAGAGAGAGAGAGAGAGAGAGAGAGAGAGAGAGAGAGAGAGAGAGAGAGGAGGGGGCAAAGATAGATAAATAAGCACACACAAACAGAGAAAACAACAACTTCCATACAACCAAACACTCATGTAAACACACATCAATACACTCATACATCTAAACAGAGACATACAAATAAACAAATGGTCTGACAGTCAGCCAATCAGCCAATAAATCGAACATCAAAGTCAAATTTAGAAAGTTGACAGTGTGTGTGCGTGTGTGCGTTTCACCATGGTCTGGAGGATCACGCGCTGGACTCGTGATCGTCAGCCGTCATCCTCCCCAAAGGAGCTCAGAGCTCATAGAGGCGGATCTATGTGTAAGGCTGAGACCTCTCACACATCACACACACTCCCATCCCCTTGCTCAAGGGGGACAGTAACCACTACCTGGCAGTGAAAAATCCTTAGCGACCTATTCGGGATTCGAACCCACGCCTTGATGGTTGGCAGACGAGGACCTTAACCACTGACTCACGTGTGTGTGTGTGTGTGTGTGTGTGTGTGTGTGTGTGTGTGTGTATGTTGTCCGCGTCTGCTCGTTTCTCGCCATCCTTAACACATCTTAAATATATGCCAATCAGAAAAAAGCATCGAGTCGAATATAGAAACATCGATGGAACGGACCGTCCATGTACTAGTTAGCTTGTTATTATCACTGACAAACAACTGGCTGGTGTCCAAGTCAATTCTATGGTGTATGAGTGTAATAAGTTCAAAGCTTTACGTTGATAGGATAAAAACATAGGTGTGACATTAATAAATATCAATGCCTGACACGTGAAAAATAGCACAGGTAATCCAGATCACTACCACAGAATAGACAATTGGGTCAACAAGAATGACTAAATAGACAGTTTTGTCGCTGAACTGTCAAGGGATTGGTAACACAACGCAAAACATCGCAGTGAATGTTTACGGACACACAAACAACAGAATGATGAAAACAACAAACTCACACGATTTTTGTAAACCTTTTGTATCCTTCTCCGCGACGCCTTCCTTTCTTTTTCCAACCTGACTACTGCTCCTTCCCTTTCGTCCTTCACCTATACATATTCTTCACCTTTGCCCTTCACTTTCCACCCTCCACCCTTCTCTTCCGTCTTACTTTTCCTTTAAACTTAATTCTTCTTTCGCCCCGTTAACATCTCTCCTCTTCCCCTTATCCTTCTATGAGTTGCCTCTCACCAATGCCAGAGGGACTCACCGGACACTTACTGGCATCCCTAGCTTCGAAGATGGCACAAACAGGAGGTGGAAAAAAAGGGAGAGAGAGGTCGAGAGGTGGAGGGTTAGGGGATTGGTAGGTAATCTAATCTCCACTGTTAACTTGTCGACGTTCCCGCCAAGCCATTCCCTCAGCAGCGTGTATGTAGGCAAGTGATGGGATTGTGTTCAACACACGCGCCGCCCCAATACAGTCACTCGTACCACCATTAAGGAAGGGACGACGACGACGAGGAGGAGGAGGAGGAGGAGTTGGAGGAGGAGGAGGAGGACGGTGACGGTGACGGTGACGGTGACGGTGACGGCGACGAGGACGACGACGACAACAACGACGACGAAGGCGGCGGCGACGACCACGATGAATTACAAGTACCTTAAGCCCTATACGTACGCTCACGCGCACATAAAATAAGAATGGATGACGAAAATGTAGTATCTGACATTTCAGTATCGGCATTTCTGGATATTTCTGTTCACATTACCATAATTGCTGTTAAAAAAAAAAAATCGAGTACTTTGACAAATTATTTTGTAAAATAATTTAATATTGATTTTAACCGTCGGAAAAAACATACAATGGATAGATGATTTCGGTGAGGGAAAAAACAACAACAACAACAACAACAACAACAACATATATATACATATATATATATATATATATATATATATATATATATATATATATATACATATATATATATATATATATATATATATATATATATATATATATATATAAACATATATATATATATATATATATATATATATATATATATATATATATATATATATATATATATATATATTGTTACGGTCACACCGTAACGGACACGGTTCTTATGCCCTAGTGCCGGGTGTCCACTTATGAGCAACCCAGTCACAACCACGTTACGGGCGTGTATGAACTGTAGTGCTGATGTTTATACGTCCTTTTAACCCACCAAAGGACAAGGAAAGTCGACTATCCCGTAGGACTAGTCACTCCGAGGGCCACACGCCGGTGGCTGGACAATAGGCTTTAAACAAGAAGTGCCTGGTTAAGGAACCTATGCACTCTTATCCCCCAAACACAGCACCTACAGCCACCCCGTTAACGTTAAGAGGTCGCCAGTTCTTTTAACCCCCCAAAGAACAAGGAATCTCCCAGTAGTAACCACCTTCTCCTCCTTACATTCTAAAGAGACTTACAGTGAGCACAAGATTACAGTGCCTAGACAAGGAGCTATCGCTCCAACCAGAATACCGCCCACAAGGTGTCTTTCCACCCACTTCTGGTTGAACAATATCTCCTCTCGACTCAACTAACACCCTGCAAAGTAGCCTTCTGCGAGGGGACTCCGTACAGTGCGTTATATGAGTCGTAATTAATTAACACTAAGACGGGATTACTCCTCATCTGTGTTATCAAACAAGAGGCCCCAGATGATAGGCTCTCTCTCTCTCTCTCTCTCTCTCTCTCTCTCTCTCTCTCTCTCTCTCTCTCTCTCTCTCTCTCTCTCTCTCTCTCTCACACAATGAGGACAACGAAGACAACGCCGAAAAAAGCAAACAACGCCGACAAAGCAGATAACGCCGACAACGCCGAAACTACTTCCCCGAGACTGAACAGTCTGACAAAATTCTAGGTGGAGTTCACCGGTAGCTAGATGTTAATGATACTGTCACCACACTCGTCTCAGTGCTCTGGCTTGTAACCGTTTCCTCTACAGACAGGGCCTTACTGTCTAGCTACACAAATATACCCCTTATCTAACAGGCCAGTCGGATAACCCACTCCCTTAAATATGAGGAGGTTACAGACAAAATAATGCCAATTTGTGGGGAGCTCAGAGCGGGAGGTGTTCTTGGTGACGGCTAGCGGGTAACTGCCTCTCTCACGGCATCTCATCAAGCTCGCAGCTCCCCGAATTGAGATGCCATGTCGTACAATGAGCACGCCGGGTTCCCCCCCACACCGCGCCATCTCGAGACATAGCCTAATAAGACTCTCTTTCACAAAATCATTGCTCCGCTCATAAGCAAACCAGAACAATAACTAACATACGAGAGGATGCATAAAGGAATTGTCTACAAGATAGGATACCTTGCAACACAAAGAAGAAAGAGGGAAAGTCAGGAAAATTAGGAGAACAAGGAAGGAAGAGTTAAATAAACAAAACGCACAGAACCTCTCATTATTGTTCTCGCTGGCAACTCTCTCTCTCCCTCTCCCGCCACGCCCGGCTGCGTGACCTTGAGATACACTTCCCGCGCATTTCCTCTCTCTACCTCCACGTCTGGTCTTGGCTGCGTGATTTGCAAACAAAAGGCGTAACACACAGACATGTCACGTAGACACGTTTCCAACACTTCCCGTTCTTTCTCGCCACATACTCTGCCTCCCCACTAACACAAAGAATGTAACTCTCTTCCATGCCCAGCCGCACCCAGCTGACACAAAGTACACTCCCACGTATGTGGAAAGCACACACCCTCTACGACACCTCGCATGCCTTTCCACTCCTTCTCCTCAGAGAAACTTCAATCTCATTCCTTTGTCTGACTCACGCCTTCTCCAGCCTAACATTCTTCCTTCTCGCTCTCAGGGAATCTTCATTCCTCTGCGGGGCTTGACTCCCATCTTCCCTAGACGATGGTGTTGTGACGGGCGGGGCCCGCAACACGCCCCCCCTTAATGGAAAAATTTTGGAAGTCTCACAGACTTCCAAAATTTTTAAGCAGCAAGAGTGACTCCCTGGCCCGCAACAAGCAGTCGGCCACCATCTTCTCTGCCCTCTCGGCCATGAAACAGGCCATCTCCCCGGCACGGTCCGTGAAAAGAACCTGCCACTCGTACTCTCACCAAGTACACCTGTCCCACGGCCACGTCCTCTCCCACGGCCAGTGGACTTCATAGACAGGAAGTCAAGAGGAAGCCAAAACTTCTTGCACCCAGGATGTACTTCTTCTCCCGCGGGGTTCGCACCTTCCTTGGGGGCCTGCTCTGGTATTTCGGCAGAAGTGTCAAAGTGTTCTTTAGGGGTGGCGTTCAGTTGTTCTTCAATCTGGTCTCGGTCAGAGCCCCAGTCGAAAGACACAGAGCCTCCGCGCTTATCTCTGGGTTTCACCCCGGTGATAATCCCTTCACTCTGACAGTGAATCTTCTTCTGCACTCCTCCCAGGTGCCGCAACCTCTCCCCATGCAGCACACCGCACTGCCCCCAGTACTCTGCGGGAACCACCAGTTCCGAGCCCAGAACCTTGGTAGTCTCCTCCCCCGGTGCAAAGATACCATACTTGGCCTTCTGGTCATAGGATCTTCTCCTCTTCTTTGGCGCAGCTCCAAGATGGTGCGGAGCCACTTCCAGCGCCTTCACCAGTCCTTCCCGAGTACGTAACCCGTTCTTCAGGAATGACTCTGGGCGATCCGAGTGGGGAGCACACCAGGCATCCCGTACTAGGTCCAACGGACCGCGCACTCGGTGCCCAAACACCAACTGATTCAGGATCCTGGTGGAAGAAGGATCCCCAGCGGGAATAGGATACAGGGGTGCAACAGGGGGATTTTGGTTGGGTTTGCCCACCATCTGACAGGTGTGACAACTCCTTAGCAACTCAGTAACCTCTCTGGCCAAACCAGGCCACCAGAAATTGCCCCGCAGTCGGGCGAGAGTTTTGTGGACACCCAGGTGTCCAGCCATAGGTCCCTTGTGTGCTAACAACACCAAGGCCTCCCTCAAATCCTGAGGCACTACCACCTGTAGAACATCACTCCCATCACTCTTCCTCGACCTGCGGTGTAACACCCCCTTCTGCAGCAGGAACTTCTATATTCCCCTTATCTCCTTTCCCACCTTAGCAAAACAAGGGGCCAATTCCAGGTCCCCTTTCTGTCCCTTGATGAGCAACGCCGGCTCAATGCAAGTAAGGTCGGACGGGACCACAGGATCTGTCGGAAGGGGCGGTACCGACATTTCCCTGGCTCTGTCCCGGGGCCTGAGGCATGATGTGGACTCATCCACCCCTTCCTCATCGGCCAACATGGGTGGACCCTCCAGGTTGGCCTCACCCGTCAAACAGTCACCAGACAAGGGAACAGCCTGTTCCCTGTCTCCGGTACACTCCGCAGGGGTGGGAGTCTCCAACTCCCCCGCAGAGTTGGAAGTCTCCCCTCCCTCGGAGGTGACCCCCAACAAACTGTCTGACACACCAGGCTGGAGTCCGGACTGAGTACCGAGACCCACAGCCTCACAACCAGGAAACATCACCGCTTGGGTGCTTCCTCCGAGGTGCCCCACAGAGTGAGGAATACCAGCACAAGACTTCTCTACCCTCAACACTCTTTCCTCACCCTCGGCGACAACCTCTACCGAGTCAGATGCTTCTATGGGTGGCTCTGCACCGCGGCAGTCAGCCCCCACACCTTGACTCACTGGAGAGCCCGGCTCTGGCTCATCCAGTTGACAAACACTGCTCTCGTTTGACGGTGACTCTGCTATGTCGCAGTCAGCCCCTAGAGTAGCAGCCGGTTCCACCCGTCTAGTCTGAGACCGGGTGACAACCCCAACAACTTCCTCCTCACTGCCCTCCAACACCGGTGACCCTGCCTCCTTGCAGTCGGCCCCAGGAGCGGCAGCTTCTTCCTCACCACTGTTCTCCTCTTCTGGTAGCCCAGCTCTGTCGCAGTCGGCTCCAGGAGCAACAGCCTGCATCACCCTTTCGGTCTGCGACCGGGTGACAACAGCAACAGGGTCGGGCACACTATGCCCCGACACCTCAGAAGCCTCACCTCCCGTAGGGATGGGCACCCAAACTCTCCCTCCTGCTAGGTCATTCCCTAGCAGGAAATCAACACCTGCCACAGGCAGTTGTTCCGCCACTGCCACTTGAGCCGAAGTGGTGATCAGTGGACACGACAGCTTCATCTCAGCCGTCACAAACTTCTCGACAGCGTTGAGGCCCCTACACAACACTGCCTTTGAAGAAGTCACCTTAGTCCCGGTGACATTTCGGCACACGGACTGTTGTGCGCCAGTGTCTCGCAAGACAGTGACAGGATACTCGCTCCCGTCAATTTCGATAGTGCCCCCACACAGAAATGGACGACGCCAGTCCAGCTCCGAGTCAGCTGGAGTCACAGAAGCAACAACAGGGGGGGAAACAGGTGAAACCGCCTGAACCCCCTCCTCACAATCCAACACAGGCGCATCAAAAGCTTTATCTCCTTCGTGAACCTTAGGAGCGAGCAGCCTCTCCTCACGACCCTGGTCAGGCCACACCAACAAGGCAACTGGTTTCTGGGATGTCTTGGAGGGGCCCGCTGTCACAAGTTTGGGACATTGAGATCGAAAATGCCCCTTGGCATGGCAGTTATAGCACGTAGGTTGGTTATCGTACTTTGGAGTACTAAAGGTCATCTTTCCTCCTGACCCTCCTTTTGGCCCTGAAGGGGCAGCGGGGGATTGAAACTTAGCAAACCCGCTCTTATTGCCAAAGCCGTGACTGCGGGGAGGGGAACGTGGAGCACCAGATCCAGCACTACCACCGCCCCCTGGCCCTCGTGGTCCTCCCTCCTTGAATCCACCACCAGCACGAGGCTCCGAACGATGGGCTAACACATGGTCATCAGCCCAGGTGGCAGCCTCCTTTAGCGTTTTAAAACGCTTCTCCCTGAGGAGAGGCACCAGTTCCTTATCAGGAGCATTAATGAACTGCTCCATGACCATCAACTCCTCCAGGTCGCGGAGAGTATCCACTCCCTCACTCATGATCCATCTCTTAAATGCCTGCTCTAAATGGCGGGCACACTCGAGGTAAGAATCTCCGGGTCTCTTTTTCCCACCTCGGAACCTTAAGCGATAGGCTTCGGGCCGCAGCTCGTAAGCCCTCAATATATCAGCCTTGAAGTCCTCATAGCTTTCTAGGTCTTCAACCGACATATTGTCGTATGCCTCCAATGCCCTGCCTTTCAGCTTATTGGCCACAAGACCAACCCATCTTCCTTCTGGCCAACCAAACTCAGCCTTCTTCTTCTCAAGCCTCCTAAACCATTCTGCAACCTTCTGCTCGTCAAAGTCAGGAATGAGCTGCAGACTCCTTACCATCTGGCGCTCAACTGAGTTCTCTCCTTCTCCTCCCTTATGAGTTGAGTTG
>JAXIVD010003817.1:0-12500 GCA_036785275.1 Cancer borealis
TGTGTATGGTAAGAAGGATGAGATGGTGAGGTTATATTTTTTTTTATCATTCAAATTTCCTTTTATATATTTTTTTTGGTCACGTATTTAAACATCATTATTTTTCTCCTCCTCTTACCTCTCCTTTCTCTCTCCTCTCCCTCTCTCTTCTCCTCTTCCCTCCTCTTTCTCTTTCTCCTTCCTCTCTCCTCCCCTTTCCTCCCTTTCCTCAGACCAAGGAATGATGAGGACAAGAGGGGTGGATGGGTGCTTACTCCCTAACCCACGTGTAGTCAGCCTCCAGGTTCGACGCGCCCCTGTCAAGTATCAACGCCTCTTCTCCACACTGTTCATGCAAGTTGGACAATTCGTGGACCATGACCTTGCACATACCCAGACTGTGGATGGTGAGAGAATTTTTTCGGTTTTTCTAAGGGTAGTTTTGTATATTTTCCTTTTTTTAAGTAACTGTGTTTTTTTTATTAAGAATCTCTTTCTGTGGTTATGTTTATGGTGGGTGTTATATATTTTTTTTTTGTGTGTGTTTATTTTGTTTTGGTTTATATTTTTTGTTTTCCTCAGTCAGTTTTTTTATATATGTATATTTATTTTTCCGTATCTCCATCCATTTCTATCTTTCTTTAATCCTTTCCCTTCCCTTCCTTTCTCATTTCCTTCCTTTCCACCTCTTTCATCTCCTACTTCCCTTTCTTCTCTCTTCCTCTCCTTCCCTCTTCCCTTTTCCCTCTCTTTTCCCTCTCTTCTTTCCTTTCCTCCCTTCCCTCCAACCTCCTCCTCTCTTCTTCCTCCACAGCTGCATTTAAGTCTCGTGAGTGTGGTTCGTGTGAGTCTTGGTCCAACCCAATCTGCGCCCCAATTCCTATCCCAAACAACGATTCCTTCATCCCTCCTACCTATGCAGACACAGGCAAACGCAGGTGTCTCCCCTTCGTCAGGTAAGTGTCTGTACCTGTTGTTTAATTAGTGTTGTGGTTATATATAGGTTGGGTTTGATTATTAGTGGTTTTTTGGGGATGTTTGGGTGTTTGAAGTATTTTTTGTGTGTGGGTATATGTGTATTTTTTTTGGTTTTGTTATTATTGTTGTTGTTTTGTTAATATATTTGTTGGTTATTAAGAATTATTTTGCTCTCTTCCTCCATCTACATCTTCCTCCTCCTTCTCCTCCTCCTCCCCCCTCCACAGGTCCTTGGGTAGATGGCTCCCCAACAGCCGTAACGTTTATTTACTACGCCACATCAACGTCAACACAGCCTTCCTTGACCTGTCCACGGTGGGTGTTAGGTTAGGCTAGGTTAGGTTACACACACACACACACACACACACACACACACACACACACACACACACACACACACACACACACACACACACACACACACGTACATACACACTAACAAATTGAAATAATATCCAAAAAATTATATAAGAGATCAATTTTATAAGAAAGAACTAAGAAAACATTTTAATATCATCCCTTTTTGACATTTTTATACATTTTTCCATATTTTTATCTTATCTAGAATATATAAACTTAATAATTATTACCCAAACTGCATTATTTTTTTTTTAACTTTTCTTTATCTTTTCTACTATAAGGTGTATTTTTTTTTTCCAAATTAACCTTACCTTTATTTCCATTCTCTCAAGTGTATATTTTCCTTACCTTCCCTTTACTTTCCTTCCTCCTCAGGTGTATCAGGTGTATATTTTCCTTAATCAACCTGTAATATTCTTTTTTCCTTCTTCTCTGGTATATATTTTCCTTAATCAATCTTTATTTTCCTTCCTCGTCAGGTGTACGGGAGTGATGTTTGTCGCAAGGCTGAGTTGAGGACGAAGATTAACGGGCTTTTAAGAGAGTCCTTCCCTGGTCTTCCTCCCCTTGTTGATGCCAGCCGATTTGTGGAGTGCAGGATGGAGATAGGACAATGCTTTCTCACTGGGGATGACAGGTGGGTGTGTGGGCGTGTGTGTGGGTGTGGGGGTGTTGTTGTGGGTGTGTTGTGTGTGTGTTTTGTTTTTAATTTATCTTGTGTTTCGTTCTCTCTCTCTCTCTCTCTCTCGTCCATTCTTTCTCCTAATCATTTCTGTTTTTCTTTTGTTTTCCTTTCCTCCCTCCTTCCCTCATGGTCTCTCTTCTCTTATTACCATTCCTTCTTTCCATTCTTTCTCCCTTCCCTCCTCCTCCTCCTCCTCCTCCCTGCAGAGCCAATGAGCATCTTGGTCTTCTGGTTCTTCATGTGGTTTACTTCAAAGAACATAATCGCATCGCACGCTTTCTAGCCTCCCTCAACCCGCATTGGGAAGACGAACGGATCTATCAGGTAAGGACTGGTGTGTTAATTGGGCAGGTGTGTAAGGGGGGGTGTTAATGGGGCAGGTGTGTTATGGGGAGGACAGGCGTATGTGTGTGTGTGTGTGTGTGTGTTTTTTTACTGTTTATATTTCTCTCCTTCCCTCCCATCCACCTTCTATGCTTATTAATCCATCTTCCTTCCCTTCCCTTTCCTCATTCCATCCTTCCCTCCTTCCCTCCTTCCCTCTTCCCTCCTTCCCTCCTTCCCATCCCTGCAGGAAGCTCGTAGGATCAACATTGCACAGTATCAGAAGATGGTCTACCATGAATTTCTTCCTCACCTGATTGGACGACAGCGAGTCAATCAAATGGGTATTAATAATCAGCTTGAAGGATACTATGAGGTGAGAGTATGAGGTGTTGTGGTTATGAGGTTATAGTGGTGCTACTTTGGCTTGTTATCTACGTGTCATGAATCTACTTTGGTATGGGATCTACACTTAATAATGCGATCTACGTGTTATGAATCTACTTTGTTTGTGAAGAAAGGGTGAGTGAAACTGAAGGTCCTACGAGGAGAGGAAGGTCAGTTGTAAGATGGAAGGAAAGGAGGACACTATTCCATACATTTTTGACGTAAACTTCATACTTTTCGAGTTATTCAAAATATCATGATTTCAGCGAAAAAGTCAAATGGGTGGGTAACGTTAGTTAGGTTAGGTTAATGTTTCAACACCACTCATGAAACTCCTTCCTCTTCCCCTCTCTCCTCCTCCTCCTCCCCAGGGTTACCAGAGGACCACAGACCCCAGCATGCTTGTGGAGTTCATTACAGCAGCCTTCAGAGTTGGTCACGCAATGATTCCAAACCACTTCCTGCTGGTGGGCACAGACTACAGACACTTCTCTTCTATACCACTCGTGCCCACCTTCCATAACCCGAGTGATATTTTGAAGGTGGGTGGGTGGGTTGGGTGTGTGTGTGTGTGTGTGTGTGTGTGTGTGAAAATTCTTCTATGTCTGATTATTTTCTTGTTTTTTTTATAGTGAGTAATTTTTTGTTCTTTTCTTTGATTTTTCGATTTTTTTTTGTGGTTTTAAAATTTAGAATCACTGTTTTCATCTTAATTGTTTTTCTATACTGCTCCCAAATAATAATAATAATAATAATAATAATAAATTGATAAAAAAAAAACGAAATATTTACCTGGTCACAAATCCACCGGTCTAATCTCACCTGTCTAACTAATTAATTACCTTTACCTGTAGGAAGGGTTGTACGACCAGTTGTTGCGAGGCATGATAAGAGCACGACTTGAAGGCATTGATCTGAAGCTGACAGACGCCATCTTGAACCACCTCTTTCAACTACCTAACGACACCTTCTCTGGACAAGACCTCATGGCGATCAATATAGCCAGGGGTGAGTGTGCGTGTGCGTGTGCGTGTGTGCGTGTGCGTGTGTGTGTGTGTGTACCTAACCTAACCTAACTTAATGCTGTAGGGTTTTATTTATCTCCTTTTTAAATCGTTCGTCTTTTGTTTCTACTGATTTTTTAATTTATTTGATTTTTTATTCTGTTTTCCGTTTTAATTCATTTTTTTATTCCTTTATTCTTCCTCCTCCTCCTCCTCCTCCTCCTCCTCCCTACCTCAGGCCGAGACCACGCCCTCGCCCCCTACGTGGACTACCTGAGCCTGTGTGAAGGATACAACGTCACCACCTTCAAGGATCTCGAAGGAAGGATAAAGCCAGAGGTCCTTAGTAACCTGGAGGTGATCTACAACGATGTCAGGGATATTGACCTCATTGTAGGAGCACTGGTAAGGATAGGAGGATGACCTGACCTGACCTAGCCTAACTTGACCTAACCTAATTTGACTTAACCTAAATTAACTTGACGTAACCTGATCTAACCTCAACTAAATTATCTAAACTAATTTCATCTAAACTAACTTCCCTTCTTACCTTTCCTATCTTCCCTTCTTCCCTTCCCTTCCTCCCTTCTTCCCTTCCCTTCCTCCCTTCCCTTCCTCCCGTCCCTTCTTCCCTTCCCTTCTTCCCTTCCCTTCTTCCCTTCCCTTCAGGCTGAGACCACGAGGAGAAAGACCATGGTAGGACCCACCATGAGATGCATTATTGGTCTCCAGTTTCTGTACCTGAAGAGAGGAGACCGTTTCTGGTAAGGCAGGGAAGGGAAGGGGAAGGGAAGGGAAGGGGTGAAGGGGAAAGGGAAGGGAAAGGAGGAAGGGAAAGTCATTTTACCTTTAGAAAAAATTATTTACTCCCTGCAATAACCACACTCCCTTTTCTTCCTAGTTTTCATCCTTCATTTCTTTCTCGCTTCCTTCTTTTAATTTTCTTCTTAATTTCTTCATTTTTTTTTTCTTCATCATTTCCTTATTAATTTTCTTCCTCCTTTTCGTCATTTGCTTCTTTTATTTCTTCTCCATTTTCTAACTGGTTTTCTTCCTCAAATTCTTCATCATTTCCTCATCATTTTCACTAATTTTCATCATTTTCTTGTTGTTTTTCTTCAGGTTTGAGAATCGCAGTAGTGGGTTTACGCGTGACCAGCTTGCGTCCCTCCGTCAGTCTTCCTTGGGTCGTCTTGTGTGTGACAGTTTAAATGGAACAGACGCCACGGCACCTGCACGGGCGATGAAGGCGAAGAGTAGAAGGTGAGGAAAGGGGAGGGAAGGGGAAGGGGAAGGGGAAGGGAATGGGAGGGAGGGAGGGAAAGGGAAGGTAATTGGTATGTATGTTTCTCAAGATACAGTTCAGTTTAAGTTTAGTTTAAGTTTAGTTAATTTCAGCTCATTTTGGTTCAGTTTAAATTCAGTTTAGTTTAGTCCAATCAAAAGTTCTGTTCAGTCCAGTTTAATTCAGTCCAAAAGTTAAATTCAATCAAGTCCAAATCAGTCAAGAGTTCAGTTCAGTTAAGTTCAATTCAGTCAAAAGTTAAGTTCAGTCTATCCAAGTTCAAATCAATTTTTCCACCTTCCAGTAACCGCGATAAAAAGTGCAGTGAGTTAGCGGGCACGAACCTGGAGTTATGGAGGGAGGAGCCAGGCAGTGAACCGCCCACCATCAACACGTGTAGCAAGACGCCCGTGTTTAAGTGGCAGGAAGGGTGGGTAGATCAGACCACGTGCACCTAGAGGACGCCCACGACATACCTGGGTGAGTATGGGTGTGAGGGAGTGAGGGAGAGAGGGAGGGAGTGAATGATTGAATGGGGGAGTGAGTGAGTGAATGAATGGGTGTAAGAGGGAGTGAGGGAATGAATACATGAGTGAGGGAGTGAATGCATGGGTAGATGATTGTATGAATGAATAAATGAATGATTGAATGTATTTTTAAATTGTTCGTAAAAAAATTATTCGTTGTTTAAATAATGATTGAATATAATATGAAAATGAGAGAAATATAAGGAAAGTAAGTGTACATTGTTATATTTATTTATTTTCAGAGCTGAGCTACACTTGATTGGGTGTACAAAATGAAAAAAAACCGGTTCGCTTATCGTTGCGCATTTTCTTTTTAGTATAACTGTTGTAATTGTTGGTTTTAAAATAATATAATAATAGTATAATAATAAATATATGTTAATAACTCGCTCACTTTACTTTCCTACGCGACGATTTCAATAACTTTCTTTACTTTTTCATAATTTCATCACATCCACAATGCATTCTGAGTTGACTAAATAAAAAATTCGCGACTAAACCAGAAAAACAAAACTTTAAAACCTTCAACATTGACGGAAAAAGTGCTAGTGTGACGCCGCGTTTAGTAGTGACATCAGGGAGGCACGCGCGTGTTGGGCTGGGAAGGCGCGTGCTGGGGCATGTGTGGGCGTGGGTGGGCGTGGCGTGGAGCAGGGACCCTTAAAATAGTACTCTGTGGAGGCAACGACAGCTGGGGAGGGAGAGACGGAGAGGGAGAGAGAGAGAGGGGAAGGGAGGGAGAGACAGAGAAACACGGGGAGCTCTTTCTGTCACATAGTCTCCCTCCCACACACTTCCCTCACTCTCTCCTCGCAATCTCAACACGCACTCTTCTCTCGCACTCTCTCCACGCACTTCACGCGCACTCAAGTAAGTCCTCGTTATCTTAATTCCCTTAGCAACTCTTGTCTTATACCGGTTATCTCATGTGTATAAAGGATAGTAGGCCTAGGTAAGATGTAAACTTTGATAGCAATGCATAACTTTCTCGTCTAGTTATTTTGTAATTTTTTATTCTCAAATTTTAGGTGAATCGAGGAATGTTTTGTGAGGTAGAAGATATTTTCCTTTTTACTAGCATGTATATATGTCAATCTTTCATTATAATAACAAAAACAAATTATTCCTTCATTAATAAGTAGACAATTAGTGCTCGAGGGAAGGGAGAAGGGAAGGGAAGGGAAGGAAGGAAAGGGGTTGAAGGGAAGAAGGAAGGGTAGGGCGTGACTAGATCAGATAGAGCAATAACAACCAATAATATTTTTAGCCTATACAATTTTATTTCCATATCACGTTAGTTTAGATTAGGTTAGGTTAGAGAAAACAGTTACTACCACCACTACTACTACTACCACCACTCCTCTTCCTCCTCCTTCAGTAGAATGCGTCAGGGGCCTTCAGTAGCTTGGAGTGCAGGGGCAGGAAGACCTCCTGTGATCCAGCCTTCAGCGTATAGAAGTGGAGGTTCAAGTGGGATCAAGTGTTGTTGTTGCACTTGTTGTACCTGCATCAACTTGAACTTCCTAAGGACGAAACCTGGGCTATTGAAGGCTGGAGAAATGGTGAGTTTGTTTACGTGTGTGTGTGTGTGTGTGTGTGTGTGTGTGTGTGTTTGTGTGTGTGTGTGTGTGTGTTAGTTTAGTATCTGCATGTGTTATTTATTATATGTGTGTATTTACCTAGGTGTGTGTGTGTGTGTGTGTGTGTGTGGTTATCTGAGGTGTGTAATGATGTATTTTTGTGTTTTAAGTATAATTGTGGTATAATTATCTGTTTTGTTCTTATTTATGTCTCAATTTACTATTCTTGCCATAATTATAAACCACTTTACCACGATAAGAATAATTAAGTTACGTTTGGTTAAGTTCGGTTCGGTTCGGTTCGGTTCGGTTCCTCTTCCCTTATCACCTTTTCGTCTCCTCCCGTTCCAGGTTCTGTCCGCTATCTGCCTTACCTTGGTGTTAGACTACGGCCTCCCCTACAGCAGTACAATGGGCCAGTCCTTCACCCTCTTCTTAGTGACTACATGTGCGTGCATCTTAGTGGTCAGCCTCCTCCTCTTCTGCTACATCATCTCCGCTAACTCCTTCAACCTCATTCGCTCATCTGTTTTGGTAAGAGACATTTAAGTATTTTGGTGTTGAGATATAATTGTGTTTGATGTTATAGTTTAGGTTTTATTTGATGTTTTTATATGTTTTAATGGGTTTATAGTATATATTTGTATTATTTTCTTACGTTAGGTTATTATATATTAACTTTATATTTCGTTTATTTGATGTTAATTTAATTTTTTTCATTTTATCGTTTACCAGAACAAATTTTTTTTCTTTTACTCGCTTACAACTTTACCAGAACTTAATTTTTTCTCTTTTTTTCGTTTTCCAGGAGACTGTTTTCAATTGCTTGGCTTGTGCTCTTTACCTGACCGCCTCTTCTTACCTGTCGTGGTCTGTCAATACCTGGCTCTGGGCTGGCTACCTGCTGACCCCACAATACGCTGTCTACCCTGCCATGACTGCTGCCTATGTGAGTAAAATGTGAACACGGATACATTTATTTTTTTATTTTATTTATTTATTACTTTTTTTAATGGGTATATTTTTGGAAAGTTCTGTATTTATGTGATTATCTAGTTTTCTGTATTTATTGTGGGTTTTTTTTTCTGTTATGTAGTGTATGTTTCTCTTCTGTAATTTTAATCTTATTCTCTCCTTCCTTCATTCCTTCCTTTACTCTTTCCTTTCCTCACTTCTCCCTTTCTTGCCTCCCTCACTTCTCTTCCTCTCTTCTTGCGTCTATCAATCATTCTTTCTATTTTTTTTCCTTCCTTCCCTTCCTCCCATCCTTCCTTCCCTTTCCCTCTCTCCTCCCTTCCCTCACTACCCTCTTCCCTCTCCCCCTCAGATTATTGGTCTGGTCTTGGGCATCGTACACGGGATGGACGCGTGGATAGCCTACCGCCATCTCACGGGCAAACCTACTTAACTAATCTAACTACCTAACGACCTAACTAACGACCTACGTACCTACCTACCTACCTACCTACCTACCTACCTACCTACCTTCCTTCCTTCCTTCCTTCCTTCCTTCCTTCCTTCCTTCCTTCCTTCCTTCCTTCCTTCCTTCCTTCCTTCCTTCCTTCCTTCCTTCCTTCCTTCCTTCCTTCCTACCTACCTACCTACCTACCTACCTACCTACCTACCTACCTACCTACCTACCTACCTACCTACCTACCTACTTCCCTACCTTCCTAACTATTTACCTTCCTAACTATTTACCTATCTAACTAACTAACTATTTACCTAACTAACCTAATTAACTAACTACCCTAACTAATTAACGACCTTAAGATAATTATTACTAGATGTCTTTAAGGGTTTTGCAATGTTATTAGCTATATTTCGAAGAGAAGAGAAAATGGAATATTTGTAAGGTGTAGTTTCTTGAAATTGATTTGAATATATTATTATACCATTTTTCTTATGTGATTTTTTTTGTATTCTTTTTGTCGTGTGGGTATGTTTGTGTGTTCATCTTCCTCTCCTTTCTCTTTTTACTTCTTCCTCCTCTTCCTCTTCTTCTTTTTCCAATCATTTTCTCCTTCTTCTCCTCCTCCTCCTCCTCTTCGTCAGCCAGCCAGCCACCAAACCGCAGCTCAATATAATGTAAGTATTATTATTAATATTACTTTTATTATTATTATTATTATTATTATTATTATTATTATTATTATTAGTAGTAGTAGTAGTAGTAGTAGTAGAGGGAAGGATAGATGGGTAGAAGGAATAGAATGATGAATGGGTAGATGATAAGGATTTAAATTGAAGGAAAAAAATTATTTCTGGTATTTTTTTCATATATATATTTGTGCGAACTTGAATGATAAATTCGATTAGTTATGAAAAGAATGTCTATCTATTTTGGTCACTTTGAATTGTGGGTTTATTTTTTTTATTATTCATTATTTGATTTCCTTCATTATTTTTCCTCCATCCAAGAAAAATAATGATCATAGTTCTTCATTCATTGTTTTCTTCTTCTTTTTTTTCTCATTTGTAATATTTGTTTAATTCACGTTAAAGTTTATATATTTTATCACAGTTTATCGATCACTTTCATTCACTTGAACTGTTTTTCCACCTTCTTTCGTAATCTTCCTCATTCTTCTCTCACTTTCTCTCCTTTTCTTTCCTTCACCTCCTCCACATCATCTTATCTTCTTCCCTCTTCCAATATTCCTCATTCCTTCACTCAATTTTCTCTCTTCTCCTGGTCCTTCTCTCCTCTTTCTCATCTTCCCACCTCCTTTCTTCTCTCACTTTCTCTTCCTCTCTCCTCCTCATCTTCTCACCTCATCTCCTCTTCCTCCAGCCTCATTGCGTTTTCTACGAGTCCAGAATCTCCAGAGACTCGTCATCAGGTGGAGGGGAGAGAGGGAGGTAGTCGTTAAGTCGTCTGTCAAGGAAGTCAAGTTGTTCGTCTTGCTTACAGTCGTACTCGTAGCTAGGTTGGGGTACCTCTGGAGGCTCCTCACTGGGGGGGGAGGGAAGGAGGGTGTTAGTAGTGGAGGAAGGAGGGGAAAGGAGGAGGAAAGAGAGGGAAAGAGAAGTGATTAATAAGGAGTGAAGGAAAATTGGTAGAAGAGGAGAAGAGTGTGTTGATAGGGAGAGAAAATGACGAATATTAATGATTAGGGAATTTAAAAAAATAATGACTAAGAATAATAAGAAAACAATAAGAACTAAGACCATAAGTAATAAAAAAAAATAATAATATACGACAATTAGTAAAATATAATAATAACAATAAAAACACGTATGTATACTTGTCTAAAAAAAAAATAAAGCGATATATAGTAAAAGAAATAATAATAGCAAAAATACGTCTATATATATCCAACTTAAAAAAAAAAAAAGTATTAAAATTTTCCGTATTGAATATTCAAACACCTACCTTATACCCGTCGCATTCCAAACTTTGATGGTGTTATCATTACCCCCAGACACCACCCACGTGCACACCTGACCTTCATGTTCCTTCACGCACACCACCAAGGCTGTCACTCCACTGCTATGCCCTTTGAACTTCCTCTTTAGGGCTCCACTCTTAGCATCGAAAGCCCTCACCAAGCCGTCATTACACCCGGTGTAGACTGAGGGAAGGGGGAGTTAGATTAGGTTAGATTGGGTTAGGTTGGGTTGGGTTAGGTGTGTGTGTGTGTGTTTTAACTCCTCCTCTTCTTCACCTCTTCATCCTCTTCCTCCTTACTGTTATTCTCATACTCCTTCAATTATCATCTTTCTTTCCCTCCTTCTCCTCCTTTCATTCACTCATTATCCCTCACAAATTCCCTAACAACAGCTACTACCACTACTACAACTACCACTACAACCACAACAACACTCACGTATCCCATTATGAAACTTGGCTGTAATAACCGAGTCAGTGTGATCCTTATAAGTCCTCGTGTTCTCAAGTCCTTCTCTCACCCAGCACTTGGCGGTAAAATCGGTGCTGCAGGTGTAAGTGAGTCTGTTAACGACCCTCAGGTGTAGTATAGCGCCGGTGTGGGCCTCGTCAACCCTCTGGAATTGGGGTAGGTGTTGTTAGTGGAGGGAAAGAGAAGGGAAAGGTAAAGGAAGGATTGTGTGGGAGAGGGAGAGGAAGGGAAATATGTGGGAAGAGGAGAGGAAGAGGAAGGCATAGTGTTTAGGGAGAGAGGAGGATGTATGTGTGTTTAGAAGGTATTTTGAGAGTAGAAAAAGGAAAAGATATGTTGAAAATAAGCATATATATGTCTTATTTAATTATTTCATTCATTTATTCAAATATTTTTATTTTTTTATTCATTCATTATTATTTTATTCACTTGTTTATTCATTCTGATTGTTTTCGTCTTACCTTCATGATGTGTCCTCTTTGAATATCCCACGCGATGATAGCTTTGTCTTGTCCTGCCGTGTACAGGATGGTGCCCTTGGGATCAGTGTCCATGCACGTGATGGCCTGACGGTGCCCTTTGAACACCTGAAGGAGGAGGAAGGGAAAGGGAACGAGATAAGAAGGGGAGGATGAAAAATAAATAATAATCAAACTAGTACTTAACATTCACATTTATTCATATGTAATATTTTTCTTACCCTGAAACAAGTTCCAGTATCGAATGACCAAGCTCTCGCTGTGTGGTCAAAACTACCTGTTATCACCTTGTCGTTTGGGTTAATATTCCACCCATGTTCGTCAGGTAAACCCAGGGACGTGCCAGGGACGAAGATTATAGGGGAGACTACACTTGTATGTCCCTAGGGAAAAAATATATACGTGGTTTAGATTTTATTTTTTTGATAGGGATAAGATGTAGGGATAAGGATGTAAGTGTTGATTTTGAAGGAAGAGAATGTTTATCGATTTGTTAATATAGAATGGAAGATGAATTATTTTAAACTTGCTAATATAGGAAGGAGAAACTATTTAATCTTAGAAAATAGGAAGGAAAAGATAATTACGTAATAGTACAAGGAAGGAAGAGAAAATATTAAAATCTTACGAATATTAGAAAAGAAAATATGAAAACTTTCTAATACAAGAAGGAAAATAATTTATATAGAAAAGACAAAACACAAAAAAAAACTAAACAAAAATAAATCAAAAAAATATTCAAAAATCCTTTATCTTTGCTATAGGACCCACCTCGAATATCCTAATACAGGCATCCTTTAGGTCCTCCACATCCCGGGTATCGAACAGCCACGCCCTTGCACTCTTGTCATGGGACGTACTGAAGATAAACTCACCAGTGCAGATAAGACGATTGACTCTGTTAGTGTGTCCTGTTGAATGTAGATGGCGTTAGTTAGGTTAGGTAAGGTTACGTAAACTTTCCTTATATCAGTAAACTCGAAAAAATAACTTCCTTTCCCTTATATTTTACCTCGTATAAACTTCCCTATATAAATAAACTCGTCTTA
>JAXIVD010003817.1:17500-37500 GCA_036785275.1 Cancer borealis
AGAGAAAGAGAAAGAGAAAGAGAAAGAGAAAGAGAAAGAGAAAGAGAAAGAGAAAGAGAGAGAGAGAGAGAGAGAGAGAGAGAGAGAGAGAGAGATTTTCACAAGGTACAATTCTTTTTTACTAATGATAGAACAGATAAGGAATAGATAAATGATAATAATAATGATAATAGAAATAATTATGATAATTTGGGGCCGAATCCTGTGTTTACATATAAAATCTTACGTCCTGACAGATAATTTCTTATATATATAACTTTTTAGACCATTTCTCTCACATATATGAAAAAATAGTTAAATAAAATAATACTCCCACATACTTAAACTACCCATAGAACTACTTAATAGATCAATAGGTATTTAGCATGCATAGTTATTTAGTAAAGTATTAAGAGTAGTTGTGTGCGAGGGTGTGAGAGGAAGGTGAGAGAGCGAGGCAGATTATAACATTACCTATATTTAGGGTGAATTAAAAGTTATTATAGTGAGTATATGTGTGTGAATCGATGGTTTTATATCAGTGATTATATCTAGTAATTATAACTAAATGAATATGTCTGTGAAGTAGTATACCATCCACTTCCTTCCACCTCCAATTTCACTCCTTGCCAGAAATTATTCGAGATAATGAGGATATAATATACATTTAATTTTTGGTTGAGAAGAAAAGTAGTTATGATAAACTTATGATATTTAAGGTCTTGTAATTGTTTTAATTTTCTTGGTTGAGAATGCTAAGAAAAGTAGATTGAAGGTCTTATAGACATTATAAACTTTTTCTTTTTGTTCAGGATACTAAGAAAAACAGATATAACAAACAATTTAAGATCTTGTAAGTATTATAAACCTTTTTTCCTCTTTCTTCAGAATGTTAAGGAAGGTAGTTGAGATGTCTTCAAGCATCACGAGACACAAGGTGATGGTGGGCGGGTGTCCCACTGAGGTGCTGTGTGTGGGGTCATCACTACTGGAAGCACCCAAGAACCTGGTACTCTTCATTCCAGGTAGGCGGGTGTGGGTGTTGGTGAGTGGGTGGGTGGGTGGATATGGGTGTGGGTGGGTATGTGTGTGTGGATGTTATTGAAAGATTGAATTAAAGTTTGAATTATTAGTTAAATTCCTTTTTTTTCATATATATTTCCAAATTTATAAGTATTTGCCTAGTTAACTTCCTTATTTTTCATATATTTATCAATTTGGTCAGTTAAATTCCTTTGGTTTTCATATATTTTTCTAAATCTATGAGTATTTAACCTTTTTACATCCCTTCGTTTTAATATATATATTCCTAAATCGCATACTTCAAAGAATCTGCAAAAAAAATATCCTCGCTACTCGTTCCATTTAACTTGGCGAAACAAACCTTCCCTCTCGGCAGGTAACCCGGGTGTTCCTTCGTACTACACCAGCACCATGCAGAGCCTCTACACCTTGCTAGGAGGCAGCCATGCAGTGTGGACTGTGTCTCACGCTGGACACTGCCTCACTCTACCTTCACTCTGGCCAGGTACAAACACCAATCTCTTTTGTCTGTGTATTTAACATAATTATGCTGTACGTAAGAACATTTGAAAATTGTTTATATTTATTCTATACCTTCCCTCAGACTAGATATAACTCCAATCTTTTGTTTATATGTCTGTGTTAAGTGAAATTGGGTTTACTCTTATTATTGGGGAAGAAACTATATTTTTCAGGGATGAAAAAATTTATATATTTCCCCTCTACCTTCTCTCTGGCTAAATATAACCCCAGTATTTTATGTATTTGTGTGTGTCTATGTGTTAAAATTATCTTTACTCTTATTATTGGGAAGGAAACTTTATTTTTTACCTAAGAAAAATAGTATATATATCTGGTCTTATTCTTTCCTTGAGGTTACCAACACGTGTACAACCTTGAGCAGCAGGTGGCGCACAAAGTGACCTTCCTCGAGGACCACCTTCCCCGCGGCACCAAGGTCACCCTCATAGGTCACTCCATCGGCTGCCACATCATCCTCCGCCTCTTAAACCACTTTCAAAACAGTCAACACATAGAATTAACCCAAAACTTTCTATTATTCCCTACCATTGAACAGATGAAAGTCACTCCCAATGGTGTTAGACTCTGGCCTTTCTTATGTTATTTCCGCTGGCTTGTCGTGCTGTTAGCCTGTGCCGTCAGCCTCCTCCCAGGGAAGCTAAAAGATGCGATACTCAAATGGTACTTCCGAGAGGGTGTTCCGCAATGTTCTATAAGCGCCACGAGAGAGTTATTACACGGGAGGATAGTACAGAACATGTTGTATATGGCTTATAGTGAATTACAGCAGGTAGTGGAGTTAGATGTAGATACAGTGAAGAGACATAAGGATAAGGTGTTGTTGTATTATGGTGCGTCTGATGGGTGGTGTCCGGTGAGATTCTGTGAGGAGATGAAGAGACGGGTGGAGGGTGTGGAGGCGGTGGTGTGTGAGGATGGGTTGCAGCACGCTTTTGTATTGCTCCACTCAAGGCAAATGGCAGAGAAACTTGCTAGGTGGATTAAGTCGTGAGAATGTTGGAGTTTTTTATTTAATGAAATAGCAAAGTGGATTAAATTGTGGAAATGTTGTAAAAAGATGGATTAAGTCCTGAAAATGTTAGAGTGTATTGATTTAACGAAGATTTCTCGGATTAAATTGTGGAAACGTTGAAATTTATGATAAAATGAAGATAGCCAAGCAGATTAAATTGTGGAAACGTTAAAAATTATGATCAAATGAAGATTTCTCGGATAAAACTGTGAAAACCTAGAAATTGATGATGAAACTAAATCTTCTGGGATAATCAGGATAACTAAGTATGTGGGTGATTACTAGGTATTAATAAGTTTTTGTTTAGAGCTCTATACCTCACAGTCATGGTGCCTGACCCCAGCAGTTCCTCCCCAGTAAACAGCTTAAGCATCACGGGCCCGGCGGAGACTCCATCTGTCGACCAAGCGAATGCAAGGCCAGCACACTACCACTGTACTAGCCAGGAGGTTAGTTAGTTAAAACACTCAGGTTAGCTTTCAATAATGAGTTAGTATGAGTTTTCTTGAAGTTTATTATCCAGTTATAGTATATCCGTGGAAGTGAATGTGTAATAATCTTAAATTAAAAAATGTTATGTTATATCCGTTTATTTTAGTGTCGGATTATTTAGTGTGGTGATAATTGTTCATGGGAGAGGAACGTTCTAGTGTGTTTAGTCATTCCAGTTGTATATGTTGGTTTATTTTATTAGTACGAGATTTAATAAAGTACTTAATATATGCTTACTTTTACCCATAAGCCTCCCACATTCTGTCTTTAGTATACGTATATTATTATTATTATGTTTATACTCAATATTATCTTTACGATGGAATTAAAGGGTTGGATGAACAGCTGGGTGAATTCTGCATCAACTGTCCTCGTCCAGGATTGAACTCAGACCAGCGGATTGGTAGTGAGACCTGCCATTCACTGCACCACTGAGGCACCTTATAAAACCTCTTTTAACAGCAACAGCAACAGTCTGACCATTCTCCAATACCCGAGAGAAGCGTAACTTTCCTCCTCGTTGCGTCTAACCGAGGCAGCCAAATTACAGGTATTTTTGCATTTTTTAAACTTGGGAAATAGATATTATTTTTGTATTCATGTTTACGAGTTCAATGTTTGTGAGAATTCTAAGTTATTTTAGCATTTATTACAATATTTTTGCATCTTTTGACTTGGGAAATACTTATAGATTTTTGTCGTCATTGTTACGAGTCCAAAATCCTTGTAATATAGTATCTAGGTTATTTTGGATTTCGTATAAGTATTTTCTCATTGCTCGTCAACTTTTCACCATACAAATACTATAGTAAATAATATAGTAACAGTTCCTACAGTATTATAAGGGAACACATTACAATTTACAGTCATTCTCGTGGAAGACTAAACAAAGTATACATTATTATCATCATTATCATTATTATAGGAAGCGATTTAAACGAAAACACGATAATATTTTGGTGAGAATATTTTATTGACGACAAAAAAATACAGCTGGAAGATCACCTAGCCGGCCATTCATTAGAGAACACACGCCGGCCATTAGAGAACACACACATGACTGTTAGAGAACACACACACGGCCAGGCTAGTCTTAGGTAACAGGAGTCCTCGTCACAAACACACAACACAAACCAACGACTCCTCAAACAGTTGGTCGACGGGACAAGACGACAATTCAATCAGATCCCAAATATACCGAGTTTTTGTCTTTATTTGTTCCCAGTAAACCACAACCACAATATATAAACAATTAATAAGCTAATACACATACAAGTTCACTATCAATAATTTTAGTTTTATCAGTTTTCCGGCATGAATTTCCGAGTGCGGTTTCGAATTTCCCGAGTTTGCGTATCACTGTTTATGTTGATGTTTTGATGGCGTTGTACAAAGAACTGACTGTTTGTTCATGCCGGATTATTGATAGTCAACTTGTACTTAAATAGATAGAAAGAAAATATTTTTACAAGTGCAACATTAAGGAAATATAGTGAATTTACCTCAATACATTTTTTATAAGGATTAGTGTGGCCGAATTCTTGTTATGATGTATCTATTGTACTCTCCATAATACAATCACTCGCGTTGTGTTTAGGTGATTTTGTCGACTGTATTTTAAGTGTGTATTGTATGGTGCGTCATTCACGAAAGAAATAAGATCGAGAAAATTACAAAAACACGTTGGAAATAAATAAGACTAGACAGTTCGGTCATTAAGGAGCTTTTTTAAGTAATATATTATCCCATTACCCACTAAGGCATTTGTATAGACGTCTTACTTAAGGCAATTTATACATTTATAGTTCAGTGGTAGAGGCAGGTGACCGGCTGTCCATTAGTACAACACAAATTAATGGATAGATTTGACCTCTAGTATAATATATCCTCTTTGATATCCACTCATAAATTAATCAAAATCGCACCAGTTTAAGCATATTTCACTAATCCATTATTGCAACTCAAATGGAAATATTTTCAGTTCCTCTCCCCATCTGACCTCTAGCATAATGTGTCTCAGGTACACATTAGTAAGCCAGCCTTGGTGTGGGTGCTGGGAGGGTGTAAGTTGTAATAACTAATCATTAATAATAACTACAAGTGCTGCCTTTTTATTATGGTCTAACCCCAAAAACCACCAATGTCATGTATCGTTTTGTAATGCCTAAAACATGACATAAAGTTATTAACATGTTTAAATATATTGCAATTGTCAGTGTAGTGTAAGTGTAAGATTGTTAGTTTAGTTTAAAAGGAAGTTTAGAAATAAAAATATATGATGTTTAATTGTCGAAGTCAAAAAAATGAAAAATTGATTATTAGTCTCGAAGGAAGATTAGAAAGACTAATATATTAAAAAAAAATGTAATTGTCAAAAAATGTAATTGTCGAAGTCAAAAGACTAAAAATAAACTATGAAATGCAAGAGTAAGATTGATAGGATAGGTTAGGAAGAAATAGAGGAGGTCAGAAAGACGTTAGGTTAAGTTAGAAATGTCTGTATCCACCTTAAACATAACCTGATATTTGGCGTTATTTACACATAGCTTTAACGATATGCTCGTACAATAATATCTATCTTATCTATTAAAGTTCTCCCTCTCTGTGGTCCTCTTTTAAACATTCTTCTTTGCACTGAAGAACGAGATATTAATTAATGTGGTTTCGTAACCCGTCGGTAAGTAAACATTCCGAGAAGTAGTTTAATGCACGACACAAAACCGCACAACCGCACAAGGAAAAAATATACATCTTATCACAGTATTACCAAGAAAAGATCGTCAGAACAATAACTTAACTTAACTTAAACCAAACTAAACCAGGCGTCCTTTAAACCCCAAACAGCAGAGGGAGGAGTAGTAACAACCTCACTCCACTCACTCCACTTACTCCACTTATACCAACACTTTCAATGCATCTAGGATCAGGCACCAGCAAGTTAAGGGGATGGAAGGACACTCAAAGGTCTCAGGTATCAGGTCTCTTGTCTCGGGTCATTTCATCTACATCCTCGACCTTGACCTGACCTATCACTGAGCTGCCAGGGGGGGGAGGGCAATGCGAGGGTCAGGTACGGAGGTAGTTTCAAGGTTAGCCAAGAGTTGTTGAAGCCAGTGTTTTGTGGATTTGTCGTCCTTGAGGCAGCCAGCGAAGGTCTGGTCCTTGAGCTGGTCCGGGAGACACTGACGTAAGGCTTCTCGTGCCCTGAGGAGATTGGAGTGTATTTTTTTTATAGTTATACTGTTAAGAAAATTATATGTATAACTAATAGCTAAACATTCAATAATCTTCAGTATAATATTAATAGAAATAACTGTTTTTTCGCGTTAAACCGTTAAGGAAATGATAAATATAACATTATAATCTTTAGTCTTGCAATAATGGCTACATAATATTAGTAGTAGCAGCTCCTCCTCCTCCTCTTCCTCCTAACCACCACCTCCTCTTCCTCCTACTCTCCTCCTTCCAACCACTTCCTCCTCCTCCTCCTCCTGCTCCTCACCTTGGGTTGTCGGACAGCCTGAGGTAGCATCGTATCACGTGTTTGAGTAGCCGAGCTGACTGTTCCTTGGCCAGTGCAATCACCATCTTACCAAGGATCATTGCAACGTGGGAGAACCGCTCGTACGTCTGAGAATCAACATCAAGAACATAAGGAAATAAGAACATAAGAACATATAGATAAACGTAAAATTGATCAACTAATATATATGGAAAAGGAAATATAATCGTCTTAAATCATAAAATGGTTGAAAAATTGATCAACTAATATATATGGCAACAGATTTACAATGGGCCAAAATTATTGATGTTTTACGGGAATATTACCAAAAAACCCGAAGAAAAAATATCGTCCTCCCACCTGGCATATATAATTGAGTCCAGTTTCATCTAGTAGTATTTTCTGCAGTATGAAGGTGGCCACAGTCTTGCTGAGTTCAGACCCAGACTCCATTATACGCAGACAAAGGGGAATGATCTCAGTGGTGAGCAGGAAATTGATCACCTCTTGCTCATCAGTCTGTGGAAAATATTGTGAATCAGTTAAAAAAAATGTCACTTCACTGAAATTTTATATATATTAATTTTCTACATTGATTTGTACGTAAACCCGATGAAAAGACAAGAAATCTTTCCTCGTAACTATTATTAAAGAGACTTATTAATTCTCTCTTAAATACAGAAAGACATAAAAATAGATGAAGCCAACGAAAGCATACAGTGACCCAAAGAAAAAATAGATGAAACGAAAGCAAGTATACAATGACCCGAGAAAATATAGATGAAACGAATGCAAGATCTACACGACCCTAGACTTACCTTGACCAGAGCCCCGATGACCCCCAGTGAGGTGAGACGGAGGTACTCAAAGGGTCGGGTCTTGCTAACAGTCTGCAGGAAGGGGTACAGGTACAAGGGGATGTGTGCCGCTAGGAACTGTGATCTCGTGTCCGGATGAGACGCAACGCACTGCAAAGGAAGGAAGATTATTGTAAATTGTACCGAGGAAAGTTACACACACACACACACACACACACACACACACACACACACACATAAAGCTTAATATTGTAATAACCTAACCTAGCCCCATATGACCTCAGATATCTGGCGCTTGCTCCTTTTTGCATTAACTAACTAACCTAACCTAACTAAAGTCTATTTCAACACAGCTTAAGCCTAGTACAGCATATTACCGTACCTGCAGCAGGGCTAGGGCATTGCACACTCTGTTGCTTTGGTGTGCAGTGAGTGTGGCAGGGTTGATGGCAGGGTATATATTGATGATTTCCTGTAACAGCGCTGCAATAGTACCGAAGGAGTTCCACAGCAGAGGTGCAAGGTCAGGGACAGACTCACGCTTCTTACTATAAGGGGAAAAGGGAAAAAATAGTGTGAATTTAATGTGCTGTTTCGTATAGTTAATCGTTTTTATATGGATTATAAATTACTGAGTGTATATCATTATTATTGACTATTATTATTATCATTGTGCATTGGTTAGAGGAAGGGGAAAAGAAAAGAAAAATAACTTTTTTTTTTACGGATTTTATGGTTTATAAAGTAACCAAGAGTGTATATCATGATCATTAACATTATTATTACTATTACTATCATTACTATCATCATGGCTAGACAGGAGGAGGAAGATCAAAGAAAAATAATTATAAAACCACTGAGCGATCTTAACAATTCCTAGTCTCACCTTAATTCCAATAGAGCATTTTCCCGAGTCTCTGGATTAGCGAGTTCAATGATCCACTGGTAAATCTTGTCTCGCTCAGCACTGGTAATGCCTCCGCTGGTGCCGAGGAACCGCTGGCCGGGGGTGGCTCCCTGCAACAAGATCTGTGGAAAGGTTAATTAATTACAGACAGAACGATATTGATTTAGCTTTGATTATACTGCAATGTTAGAAAGCAAATCTCTCGACCACAACGACCGCAGAACCCAATATTAGTAACCTAGAGCTGGAATCCAAGCTCGATAGCATCTTCCAAAAGTGTTCTGTGAATATAGCATCATGACAGCTTACTATCATCTCCCTTTTTTCTTATCGTTTCAACTACTAAATCATTAACTGTATGTTGTGTTAAGGAGAGATTTGACCCCTGAAACACCCCTGACAAGATTGAAACGTAAATAAACACAAGATAAATAAGTTATACACAATAAAGACATAAAGCATCTCCATTTTTACCAATCCGTTTTACCACCTAGTCCTTTAACTAATCTATAATCTAAGGGTGTTTAAGAGGTACATTAAGGGATTGTATTTACCTGGGCGTTTCCTAAAGGGTTCATCATGTAGACAAGCCACTGCCAGACGCCTTAAAACAACCTAATTCTTCTTCTTCTTCCTCCTCCTCGTCTTCTATTTACAAGTTACCAGATTGAAGCGGTGACAATATTTCTCTTATTTCTCCTTTATTAGACTATTTTATTAGCTTACTATTACTATTATTTGGTTTGATTTATAGTTTAGTTGACCTAGATGTGGTTTTATTTATGTCTATCCTTTTATTCTCTTGTATTTTACTATTATATCAAAGAGACGGTTCAGATACCACTATATTTCTATCTTCCTCGCTTTTTATACTATTTTTCTATGTTACTATCCTATTATGAGTGTATTTTAGCTTCTAGGATATTGTTTTATTAATCTATATCCTCGTATTGTCTTTTATCCTGTTTTATCTATTTCCTTCCTTCCTTTTTATTATTTACACCAAATTTCTAAAATAAGTGGTTTTAATATGTCTATTGTACCGGGCTTTGAGTGTGGCTATTTTGGGGGCGGTAACTACACTCAATCTGCGTGCATTTCAGTAGTTAATTACTCTAATAGAGAACTAATTGCCTTTTAATGTTGTCCTCCAGTAACTTAACTTATTACATTATTAATAGTTGAAGAAGAATAACAATGACGCAGTGAATTGCAGAATGTGTAGAAAGTATTCATATTCATTCATCTGACACCACAATAGTTATTCAAGTCTACATATTTCTTTTCACTTCTCATCCTCTCCCTTACCTCCTCCTCCTCCTCCTCTTCCTTCTCCTCCTCCTTGCTATTATCTTCAACATTACTCTATCTATTTCTTCCTATGTTAGTGAAAGTTTAGAGAGAGAGAGAAAGAAAGCTATTTGGAGCCGAAATAGTCAAACTGACGAGCTACTCGAAGCTAGTAAAATTTATCAACCCTCTATGGCGTGCCTTAGGATCTGTCTGGAGACCTCTGTTGCTACCCCGGTAATATTATATCCTTCTTCTCTTTATATACTCAACTACAGTCTTCATACACTGATAACAAGATAACAGGAAGAATAGGAAAGCGTCAGGGTAACTTAGATAACAGACAGAGGTGTGAAAAATGGTAAATTTAACGTGAAATTAACTAGGTGTCATTTTCTCCTCAACGTAATGTGAGGAAACTGAACGAAATAAATGGAAGAATTACTTAAGCACAAGGTCACTGCTGTAACCACATGGATATAAATGTTCGTGTGGAAACCTCTTTATCAAATACATAGTCTCTTATCCTTACCTAAGCGTAACATAGATAGATTAAGTACATGAATCTAGGAAGATAACGCGAACGGATTTTCTTTGGTATTGAAATCGGTGTAGTAAGAGCCATTTTAACTATGTAATGTATAATGTAATGTTATTTTTTCTGGATTCGGACAGTGTGAGGGACGAGGCTTGATGAGGTGGAGGCAGAGAGGCAGAGAGGATAGTCCAACACAGGACCTGGTGGTGTTGAGACCTTCACACACACACGCTGTACTAGCTTGTATAGTGAATTGCACGCGGTCTCTCTAACGCTGTATCATCATGGCTACTGGTGCTAAGTTAGGTAAGTTATTTTATTATTGATGTTAATTGTTATGTGTGGTTAATTTGTGTTATTTAGTTAGTGTATTGGTGTTAGTTTATTAGGATGTACACGCACACATACAACTACTAACACTTAACACTAACACCACATGTACATCCTAATAAACTAACACCACATGTACATGTGGTGTTAGTTTATTAGGATGTACATGTGGTGTTAGTGTTAAGTGTTAGTAGTTGTATGTGTGCGTGTGTTAGTGATTAGTTAATGTTTGGTGGACGTAACTTTAGTGTGTGTGTGTGTGTGTGTGTGTGGTATTAAAATGATTGCCTAGTCTAGTGATTGTTTGTGATTATTGATGATTCATGCAACACTACAATCTGTTCAGCATGTGCCGGGAGGAGGAGGAGGAGGAGGAGGAGGAGGTTGACAACTAGTGAGAATGAAGATAGGCTACACATTTGTAGAAGTGGCGCTTAAATTTTAACGTGTGGAGAGAGGGAGAGAGAGGAGACGGACGAGTAACTAGCTTCAGTCACAGCCTTGTTTGATTATCTCTTTAATGAATATAATAACACTTTCTTTTTATTGCATTCTCTATTTTACTCTTTCTTTTAATGTCTTTCTTGATTTTACTTTTTCTTTCTTTTTCCGCAGCTGTCCTGAGTGTATCGGACAAGACGGGCGTGGTTGAGCTGGCCCGTGGCTTGGCTGCTGCTGGGCTAACCCTAGTAGCATCAGGAGGCACGGCTACCAAGCTGAGGGAAGCAGGGCTGGAGGTGAGGGACACACACACACACACACACACACACACACACACACACGCACACACGCACACGCACACGCGCACACACACGCACATAAGAACATTTTTGTTTTCTTCCGCTGTTCTGTTTTATTTAACCTTATTACGTCTACTTCCAATCCTTATTATACGTATTTCTTTGGTTTCGATACTTTCTTCATCCTTTCTTTTCACCTACTTATATTTTACTTATTTCTCCGTTTTCTATACTTTCTTTTTCAATTTTATCTTTAACCTCTCCTCCTCTTACAGGTGTCTGATGTAGGTACAGTGACGGGTGCTCCTGAGATGCTGGGTGGGCGGGTGAAGACGCTACATCCAGTGGTTCACGGCGGCATCCTAGCTAGAGAGACCAACCCTAGTGACCTTGAAGATTTGGCGGCAAGGAAGATTTCTCTCATCCAAGTATGTAGTGGTTTTATCAATTGTTTTTATTTTTTGGGTATATATATACACGTGGATATAATATATCCTTATTTTTGTAGTGTATTATGATTTTCTTGTAAATCATACGAGTTGAGTAATAAATTGCATTGTGTGCGATTCGTTCCTATTCCTATCATTCATCTTTATCCTTTCTCCCTCCTCCCTCTTCCTCTTCTTCCTGTCACTGTCTGTAGGTGGTGGTATGCAATTTGTACCCCTTCGTGAAGACTGTTAGCCGTGAGGGTGTGACAGTACAGGATGCCGTAGAGAATATTGACATTGGCGGTGTCACTCTTCTCCGCGCTGCCGCCAAAAACCATGCTAGAGTCACCGTCATTTGTGACCCTGAAGACTATTCCCGCGTTTTAGGGGAGATGAAGACTACTACTAAAGATACCACCCCTGCAACTAGGTAAATATGATGCACTATAATTATGATATATTTAACTACTGAAGCTCTGGCCTCACTAAGTCGTGTCTAGCTATTACTACGAAAACAAATTATTCAAGAGTGCGTGGAGGTGAGACTGTTACTATTATTATTACTATTTACTATTACTACGAAAACAAATGATTTAAGAGAGTGCGTGGACTTACTATTATCATTAGTATTTATTACTCTTTCGGTGTTTATTACTACAAAAACGAAAGGATTCAAAGTGTGCGTGGAGGTGGGATTATTACTATTACCATTATTATTACTATTTACTACTCTCTTTCGGTGTTTCAGGCAAGAGTTGGCGCTAAAAGCTTTCACTCACACGGCACAATATGACGACCACATCAGCGACTACTTCAGGAAAACTTTCTCTACTGGTGTATCGCAGTTAACTCTCCGCTACGGCATGAACCCACACCAGAAACCTGCGCAAGTCTATACACAGGACGCTAAATTGCCTCTCACTGGTAAAACCTGAAAGAGGAGGAGGAGGAGGAGGAAGAGGATAGGATATAGATGATTGTTAATTAATAGTTTTTCTTTGTTTTAATGCTTGTTTCTCTTATTCCAACTAGTGATTAATGGTTCCCCTGGGTTCATTAATCTGTGTGACGCCCTCAATGCCTGGCAGCTGGTGCGGGAGCTGCGTACCGCCCTTAGCCTCCCTGCAGCTGCCTCCTTCAAGCATGTTTCTCCTGCCGGCGCCGCTGTGGGTGTACCGCTGGACCAGACCGAGGTAAGCGCGCAACTTTTGAAGTTTTATTACTGAATATTATAATGGAGATACTTTATTATTTACGTTTTTAATCTACATTTTTATTCCTCATTAAGTTAGGTTTTCGATTAATTTTCTTACCGAATACTATAATGTAGGTACTAAATTAATATCATGGGATGCTTTTTATTCCCTATTTGGTTAGGTTTTGATTAATTATATTACGAATACTATATTGTAAATTATCTTCATCCACTGAATAGTAATTATCTTCATCCACCTCCACTGTATATTAATTCCCTTCCTCCACTTAAGGCCCAAGTGTGTATGGTGGATGACCTTGGCCCCTTGACGCCCCTGGCCACAGCCTACGCCAGGGCGAGGGGCGCTGACCGCATGTCCTCCTTCGGTGACTTCGTGGCTCTCTCTGATGAGTGTGATGCTCTGACTGCACGTATTATATCAAGGGAGGTAAGTACGGAGGCTTGAACTTGAATTCTCTCCCTTGTCTGGAGCTCAATTAATACATATTTTTAGTTGTAAGCTTTATTTATTTGAGTTTTCTTAATTATTTCACTTAAACTATATCTGTATTTATGTATTTAAGGTTTCTGACGGTGTGGTGGCGCCTGGGTACTCTCCAGAAGCTCTTGAACTACTGAAGAAGAAGAAAGGAGGGAACTACTGCGTGCTAAAAGTAAGTGAAGGAGAGACCGAGACAGAATGAAAGAGAAAGAATGAGAAAAAAAAAAAAAGATATATAGATAGAGAAATACAAGAAACAGATATATAGATACAAAGATAGTAAATAGGATAATTGCAATGTTTAGAGACGAGAGATAAATAAATTAAGATAGAGATAAATATAAGAGATAAAAATAGAGATAAATATAATAACTCTTGCTTTCTTCCTTTCAGATGGATCCAAGTTATGAGGGAAGCCAACAAGAAAGGCGTACAATCTTTGGTTTGACTCTGGAACAAAAGAGTAACGATGCAGTGATCACGCCTGACCTCCTCACCAATGTGGTCACCAAGAAGAAAGACGTGAGTATGGTGACCTAGTTATAATGATGATGATGATAGTGTTTGGCTTTATATTTATTTATTCTTGTGGTTTTAGCGTATAATATTGTTTGCCTTTATATTACTGGCTTTAGTTTTTTGTTTTGTTAATTTTACTTTTTGTTTGTGTATTAGTTTTCCTTATTATTTTAGTAGTAATAGTTATTTTTACCATATCAATGTATCTATTCCTTATTATTTTAGCAGTAATAATTATTTTTTTTAATTTTGATTAGGTTAGGTTGGGTTTCCTTAACAAAACCAATTAATAAATCTCTCTCCATCTCCCTCTCCCCAGCTTCCGTCCAGCGCCGTCCGTGACCTGCTCGTGGCCAGCATCGCCGTTAAGTATACACAGTCCAACTCTGTCTGCTACGCCACCTCGGGACAAGTGATTGGAATAGGCGCCGGGCAGCAGTCACGCATCCATTGTACTAGGCTGGCGGGGGATAAGGCGAATAATTGGTAGGTGTTGGGTGGTTTGGTGTGGTTAGTGGTAATTTTTTTTGTTTTTTAATGTTTTGTATTGAATTGTGATTAGTCTTTAGTTTTTTGTGGTTACATTATGATTAATTTAGGTGATTTTGTGATTATTTGGGTTATTTTCTCATTTTTAACTTGTGCTCTTGTGATAATTGGTCTGTTTTTTTAATTTATTTTAATTTCTAGTCTTATTTTTTTTTTTCGGTCTTGTATATAGTTTTTTTTCTTATTCTAATGTAATATCTTTGTTAATTAAGGTAATCTATATCTTTCATCTTGTGTGCAGGTGGATGAGGCATCATTCTCGTGTTCTGGGACTGAAATTCAAAGCTGGAGTCAAGAGAGCAGAGAAGTCCAACGCTATTGATAACTTTGTGGGAGGGACTGTGGGTGAGTGTGTGTATGTACGTCTTTCTGTGTATGTCAGTATGTGTGTGTGTGTGTGTGTCAGTCTATGTGTATGTGTGTATCTTGAAAAGGGTAATAGGTGCAACTTTTTCTTATATATTTTTTCCTGAGGTCTTTCTTTAAATATTCATAAAAGTCAAGGTTGTCAGATAAGGAGAAAAAGTTTGAAAAAAAGTTTGAATGACATCCCGTGAAAGTATGTGACGTGCATTTGTTTTTGTGACTCTGACGCATCTGTCATATCCTGTAGAGGTGTGTTGGGGTGTCCTGTTTGGTGTGTTCGGTTTTGTAAGAATTCGGCGCGGCATGACGGTGCTATTTTGCTATTCTCCTTCAGGTAAAGATATGCCCGAGTCAGAATTCGCGGCAGTACTTGAAGAGGTTCCCAAGCCGTTGAGTCAAGTTGAGAGGGAAGCTTGGACGGCCCAGCTTAAAGGCGTCTGTCTCTCATCTGACGCTTTCTTCCCCTTCCGAGACAACGTAGACAGAGCTAAACAGGTATAACACCCTAATTGTTATGTATTAATCAGTTTTATGTTTTTTTTAAGTTTTGTTTGCTTTGTGTTTTATCGTAATCTCGTGTGCCAAAGATTCAGAGTTAATAGGTAGTTTTAAAAGACAGTTGGATTCTCGTTATGTTCTAATTAGCTTGTCATGAATTTTGTAGGGGTGGTAGGAGGTAACTTTTCCATATTATTATTATTTCAATCCATCAATCTTAAGTTATATTATTTCTTATTCTTTTTTATTAATCATTACTAATACTACCGCCTCCTTTTCTTCCTTTCAGAGTGGCGTTGAGTACATAGTAAGTCCGGCTGGGTCCAATAATGACAGCTTGGTGGCGGAGGCTTGCAACGAAAACGGAATTGCTCTTGTGCATTCTAACCTTCGTCTCTTCCATCACTAAATGCTACTGGAATCACAAGGTTATTTTTGATGATTAGTTTTGATGTTATTGGTTTAGTTTAGTGTTGTGTTTGTTGTCTGTAGTAGTTGGTTTTGTTGCATGTTTTTTTTTTTTTTTTTTTTTTTTTTCTGTCCCATTTTTTCTCGTTATTTTTTTTCTTTTTTATTCTCTTATCTTTCTCTTGATATCTTTCTCTTGACATCTTTCTTTTATCTCTCTTATTATCTTTTTCTCGTTATCATTCTCTTATTATCTCTCTATCTCTCTTTAAATATTTGCTCAAGCTCAATTGCCATAATTTCATATATAAATAAAAATAAAACTACCATTATATTTGTTGCATTCGCCATATACGTACATTGACTTAAGAAAAATTTGAATGTAATAATAAAAAGGAAATAAATCTGTTTTTTGAAAGATTATTAGCACGTATTTATTAACATTTCTAACTAACGCGAAGAAAAATAAGATAAAAACCATATATATTAAAGTATGAGGTGGTTAAGTTATTTATTTTATATATATGGATTCTTGAAAGACGTTATATTAGTCTTTTTAGTCATGAAATCCCGCTTAAATATTATTATAGTTAAAAGAATGTAGTTAGCAAAAGGCGGGAAGGGAGGAAGGCGCAAGATTTATACCTGCAGTGGACTGGGAAGGGTGCGTTAGTTTGTTCGTCAGCTCAGTGCTCTTACTAGAGCACTGAGCTGACTAACAAACTAACCTTATCGGACCTGTGGGGATAATTAGACGTTCGGTAAGTGTTTGAATTGATTATTTAAGTAAGAGTTTTCGTTTTATGTATTTCCATTATTGATTTGCGGTTGAATTAAGTTTTGTGATTCAAATCTTAACGGTAATTTACTTCTTGTCGTATATATATGATAATTATTTACTATTTATATTGTATTAATTGTTTATGGGTAATTTTCTTCTATTTATTATGTATTAATTATTTTAGTTTACCAAAAATATTGTAGTCGAAGAAAATGAAAATATTTTACGCTATACTTGAAGATAAACTTGAAATTGTTCTATTCCCTACATTTCAATTCTCTTCGTTTCCCTTCCTTTCTTTACTATTTTATATCTTTCTTACATAAACCTTCTACATTATTATTATTATTTATTTTCTTTATCTTTGTTTAGGTTTAAGAGGAAACATTTACAGAAACGCTAGTTCATTCATGACCCAATTATTTTTATTATATACAAAACCAAGAATAAATTAAGCACACGGGAAATATATGGCACATAATGCTAACTTAACAGAGCGAGGGAGGGAGAGGGAGGGAAGGTGGAGAGAGGAAACACATATCATATTCTTCTACCTCCTCCACCTTAATTTTTCTTCCTCCTCCTCTTCCAATTTTCTTCCTCCTCTTCCTCCTCTTCCACCTTCCTCTCTCTACCTCGGTTCGAATCCCACAGTGAAATAGTGAACAATGGGTATCACAGATTAAGAGACTAGCAAGTTTGAGTATTAGGGCAAGAACATGCTTCCTCCTCCTCCTCCTCCTCCTCCTCCTCCTCTTCCTTATTTCTATAGTTATCATTCTTCCCTTTTATTCCTTTGTATCGTTTTCTTCTTCCTCATTTTGTATTGCTTTTCTTCTTCCTCCTTCTCCTCTTCCTTCTTCTTCTTCTTCTTTTTCTCTTGTATCTTCCTCATTTCGTAGTCTTTTTCAATGGCATTTTGGCGCCAAATTCGACATATATCAACAAGGAACTTTAAAATATTTGGTTGTCATGGCAAGATAATGTGTGTACGTATGTGTGTTTAGAACAGAATACACACAGTCTAACCTCATAACCTCACACTGGGCTAGTCATATCACACACACACTCTTCAACACCATCCTCAGTAATTTCTATAACCTCCTCCCTCAATATTTCCTTTGGGAACATCACCTCACCCGCCAGAACATTAATATTCACAAATAAACTAGAGATTGCAGCTTTACCATTCTGTACATGACCTTCCTTTAGGGTCTCACGTGGTTTTGCAATACGTTTAACGAGTTCCTTGAGGTATTGCGTTACATCTCGTCTCCAAGATTGACTCTGAGGGATAATTTGTGTCTGTTGTCTAAGTGGGAGTGAGTTAATTGTGTAACGAGATGGTAAGCTCGTTGGGTGATCGTTAGTGGATAGTGATAGTGCTAAGGCGTCGCTAGTCACCCACCACGAGTTGGTTCTAATCACTAAGGACTTGTTAGAGATTGGACCTTTGACGGGCGTGACCTTGGCGCTCTCCACGTTGTATTGACCGGATTTGTCGGCGCATCGTAAGGCACTGTAAGGGAAGGGAAGGTGTGTTAGTATGTGAGATTACTTGTTGAGGAAGAGGAAGACTAAGAGGAGGAAGAGGATTGGTGTTTTATATCCCTTCATCACCTGACTGATTGATTGACTGACTGACTGATTGATTTGACTGATAACTAAAATCGCCCTTTTTTTCCCTTATTAAACACACGTTGAAAATAATAATCTTTAGAAAAAAAAATCCTATACATTAAAACTGATAAAAACTTGAAAAAAAAACCGAATATAAAAGATCCAAAGCAGATTCAGATCCTAACATTACCACAAGAAGAGAATCGGATCCAAAAAAACAAGAATAACAAACACCATTTAAACCCAATATAAACAAAATCACAATATAAATAACCAAGATTACTCACCAGAAGAATATCAACATGAGCACACTCGCAGCCACACCTAAGAAGAAGTGTGCCGAGGGGAACACACTAACAGAGGCGTGATAGACAGCTGTATAGAGAGCAGAGTTAACCATTGGCATCATTCCGTCCAGGGCACCTAACACCGCGGACACTTTACCTGTAGAAGGGGAGGGAGGCTGTTAATATTATTGTTACCCCTCTCCCTCTCTCTTTTTCTGTTTTTCTCTTTTTGAATTGGTTAGGTATATGTAGGTGTGTTGTATTGTGTGTTTTTATTATGATTTTGGTTTAGTGTGGATTAGTGTGAGGGAGTGGAGGGTTATGTTAGGTGTGTGAGGAAGGATGTGGATAAAAGTGGAGTATGAGGAGTGATTTGGAGTGTGGAGTAAGGTGGAGTATGTAGGAAGTGAGGTGGGGAGTATGAGGGAGTGAGGTAGAGTATGAGGGAGTGAAGAGGAGAGTATGTAGGAATGAGGTTCAGTATGAGGAGTAGTTTGGAGTATGTGGGAGTAATTTGAAGTATGTGGGAGTAATTTGGAGTGTGGTGGAGTATATAAAAAATTAGTTGACTCACCAATTTCATCGTTGGCCACAAATTTGGTCATCATAGATCGTTGTGCGATGGTGCATGAGTTGAGGAGAAGCGCCGCTAGAGGGCCTGAGGGCGGAAGGAAGGCTGGGGTTAGGTACATACGTATTGTATCTCTCTCTCACTTTCTCTTTCTCTTTATATTTTTCTCTCAGTGGTAAAGAACAGGAAGGGATTAAATTAATAAGGAAAGGAAAGGAAGAAGAGAAAGGAAATTTAGAAGAAAACGAAAGGAAAGGAAAGAAAAGAAAAGTAAACAATTGAAAGAAAAGAAAAGAAAGGAGAAAAAAAAATTGAAAAGGAAAGAAAGTAAAAAAAATATAGAAGGAAAGGAAATGAAGATGAAAAAACAAAAAAAACAATCACCAACTCACCAATCCAGATAAGAAAGGCTCTGTTCTGTGCCACAAAACCATAGATGACGTATTCCAGTATGCCTGAAGCTGCCCCAACGAGAGCTAACACTATATCAGGCACGCCGAGGTGACCACTCAGCAGGGGAACAGCAATAAGGGAACCTGGGAATAAGGGGAACACACACATATTAGCACACACACTTACACACACACTTATATATATATCTATATATATATATATATATATATATATATATATATATATATATATATATATATATATATATATATATATATATATATACACAAACACTCAGAAAAGTACCTTGAATACATATTAACAGACACACACATACACACACGAAAAATAGTTAATCTGAATAAGGGATACACAACATATTAACGCACACACACACACACACACACACACACACACACACACACACACACACACACACACACGCACACGCACACGCACACACAGATATGCCTTACCAGTAGTAGCCATCAGATTCTTGAAGGTTACCCATAGACTGTAATCGGCTGCTTCCCATCCCAGCTCATGGCGGGTGAAAGCGAACACATAGGGGGCTGTAAGGGTGGAGAGAGTACATTAACGGGTGAAGAGGAGGAGGAGGAGGAGGAGGAGGAGATGGTATATAAGAGAGTATCAAATCACTTTAAAATATTTCAATAACAATAACTTCGTATTAGAACACAAACTT
>JAXIVD010003818.1:0-10000 GCA_036785275.1 Cancer borealis
TTCCAGATAATCTACAAGAACTCTCAGGTGTAATTGAGGACAAACACACCGGCACACAAGCACATGATTACTCTAACCACTCAGCTTCAGGGGACTTCAAGAACAAATTATATAACTCTGAGCCGCTTGTTTTTCTTGTAAATTAAGCTGCATTTGCTAACTTTTTTTTCACTGCGTACTGTAGACACGAAGAATTTCTAACGTTAAGTAAAATGTAAAGGATTTAAGGAGTAAGGCGAAAGTCGAGACTGGAAGATGGAATGAACATGTGTTAGAGGAAGAGATTAGTAACACAAGTGATGAATGAATCGAAGAAAGTTTCATAGTAAGGCGAGACGAAGGTGTCAATGTAAGATGACAGGTACAACGCGAGGGAGGGATGAAAAAATGCAGAACTAATATAGACACATTGGAACGAGTGAGAGTAATGGGAAAACGAAGGGACAGGTGTGGCCAACAAGGTGCAAGACTCACACACCGATACACCAACACAAGGTACAACAAGGAACAATACACAGCCTACATCCCGGCCAAGACACACAACAGCAAGGCACAGTCATAAAGAACACCTGTATTGCCTTCCAGTTAACCCTTTCCTTAGCCTGAATTTGTGTGTGAGAGAGAGAAAAAAAAAATCACTTCAATTAGCTTAAGGTATAAAAAGCTTATCCTAACAACCTGAGTCAAGGTGAAAGTGATCAAAAACAAATGTAGAGAGAAGTTTAAGACACATTTTCCCCTCATTCCCCTCACTCACCTCTCCCTCACCTGTCCCTCTCCTCCCCCTCACCTTCCCCCCTTCCTCCCTTCGTCAGGCCTTAAACTGTGACGGGGTAAAAGTATTTGTCTTGCCCTCTGGCGGTTCAGTAACAAAGCATGACTGGGGAGGAAAAAAAAATAACAAGGTATGAATAGAATAGAAATGAAAACGAGTCTTTAATCCATTCCAGCCATTTTAAACTTTGCTAACTGGATTATGTACTGGAATATGTGTTCACGGTGGGTGGTGGTGGTGGTGGGTGAAGATGAGAGAGAAAAAGAGTAAGAGGAAAGGGAGGAGGAGAAGGAGAATGAGGGGGAGGAGGAGGAGGAGGAGGAAAAGGAACTGTAATGGAGGAAAGGCATGGTATCAGAAAGGTAGCGTCCCTTTATCTCCTGTGAATTAGTTAGAGAGAGAGAAAGAGAGAGAAAGAGCAAGAGAGAGAAAGAGAGATTAGATATTTTCTCTTTCTCTCTTTCTCTTTCTCTCTCATTTGACTGGAAATATAAGTGTAGCTATAGTGTCTGCTGAGAGAGAAAGAGAGAGAAATTATTGAGAAAAAAAAAAGAGAGAAAGAAATAAAGGGGGAGAAAAATTATGAGAGATAAAAACTGTTAGAACTTAGATGTCGTATTCCAAAAGAGTAATGAAAAAGGTGTTGTTTTGATGTTGTATGTTGTGTTGCAATGAAGTTTATTCCGTTTCCGAGGATTTGTCGGTGAAATACTTGTTACGTATAATGCAAGGTGTATGTACGTAATTATACTTGTTTTTTCATGCCTGTAATTCTATTCATGAGTGGTGTATATATAAAAAAAACTTGGCCTTCACTACTATTACTGAATCTTATACGCATTTTAACATAACCTAACCTAACCTAACCTAACCTAACTTAAACCTAATCTAACCTACAAACCATATATAAAGGGTTGTTATATATACACCCAAGAAACACTAATGACCAACCTTACCATCCTTCTTCCATAGCATAAACATGTTACACTACAAAATCAAAAAACATTATCATAGTTTTTGTACTTACTCTGCTTCACGCTGCACATCATGTTTGCATTCTGTAAAACACAAACAAAAAAAAATGTATATATAAAAAATCTTAATTCTGCTCAAACAAATACAATTGAATAACATTACAATTGATTATTCCTCATGAATATTTTTTGATAGTAATTGTTGGCAGCCGATCAGCTTCACTTGTTTTAATGCTAAGTTATATTATTGTTGGCAGAGGTTGTAACACAGAACCATTTTAGTATTTCTCAGCATATCTCACACACGTATAGTTTTATTATTATTTTTTATTTTGAGAGAGAGAGAGAGCGAGAGAGAGAGAGAGAGACGAGAGAGAGAGAGAGAGAGAGAGTAGAGAGTGAGAGCGAGAGAGAGAGAGAGAGAGAGAGAGAGAGAGAGAGAGACCACCTCCAGTTTCTTGAAGATATGAAAAATAGTCGCCTGTCAAGCACACACTGCATGGATGAAAGCAACCATTTGTCTCTTGTCGGAGAAACTTTTTTTGTCTCCTCGTCTCACGGCCACCACCACCAAGCCCCGCCCACGCCACGCCCCGCCCCCTAGAGGACTCCCACGCCCAACACCTTGTAAAAACGAGAGAGGTCTTGTTCCCACTCATACCACCCCCTCCACGCTCTCCGCCATCCCTTCTTCAGCAGACTTCACTAAAATAGGAATGTTCAATATCTATGGTGGGTTAAGCTGACATTTTTTTTTCCTCTTCACAAGGAATATTGTCTTTGTTTCCTTTTCATGACTTCCTTTCCTCTTTTTTCCCCTATTAAGTTTTGTGACATTCCTTCATGCTTCCTTTCTTTTTCAGCTCCACTCTCAGCTAGACCACTACCTCCCTTCTCCCCCTTCCCCTCTTCCCTTCCCTCTCTCCTTCCCCTCCTCTCCTCTTTCCCCTCTTCCCTTCCCCTCTCCTCACTCCTTTCCCCTGACATCTCTCCAGACTTTTATTCCTCTCTTCCTCCCTCCTTTCTTTGACATCCCTACCTTCTGTATTCTTGATGACCTGCCTCCTGCTTCCTATCTCCTCTTCTCTCCCTCTCCTCCTCCTCCTCCTCCTCCTACCTCCTCCTCACCTCCTCTCCTCCTCCTCCTCCTCCTCTCCTCCTCTCTCCTCCAACTCTCCTGATGACAGTTCTCCCTTCCTCACTGTGATCCTCTTTTCAGTATCTACCTTCCTTCTCTCTGCACTATGAAATCCGCCTTTTTTTTCTATTTCCTTCTGTTTCCCCCTCAGCGATATCAACCCTCTCCCCTACTCCCCCCCTCTCCCCCCCCTTTTCCTCTCTTCCTGCCATCTCCCCCCCTCCCGCCATGACAGTCTAGGTGCGCTAAATAAAAGACGAATATGAAGAGTGAAATCCTTACTTTATTTTAAGCAAACTTTCCTGACCTTCTTCGGCGCTGACATGAGTGATGAAGAAAGTAATCACTTTTTTATTAATAGTTGTCAATGTAAGAATATTTATAATGGTAATGGTTCTCCAAAAAAAATACAAATTAACTGAAAATGATGGAACAGTAAAATAAAAGGGATCTACTTAATGGAATGTTATATAGCATACTTAGATAAAGATAAAAAATCCACAAACTGTATGAAAATAACAATATGGAAAAAGAAAGAATAGCAAAACAAAAATCTCCAACCCATTTGCCCCCAGCGCGACATTGCAATGGTGGGCACATTTTGCAGATACACAGTACAGTTCGCTATTGTAAAGGTATTTGTGGGAACAGCGGAAGGGGTGAAGGGAGGCAGCGGCCCTAGAGAGAGGAAGGTTGCCCCAGGGGAAGGCAGCGGGAATGGAGGGCACGAGGAACGGGGGAAGACGAGGGTAGGCAGAGAGACGGAAAAAAAGAGAGAATGGGGAATGGAATGAAGGAAACAGAGAGGAAAAATACAAGACAAAAAAGAGAGGAAAAGAAGACAAAAAAAAGACGCAACGAAAGAATAGTAATAGGAGAAAGTAGGAGATTAGAAGGAGGAGGGAAAGGGGGGAGAGAAGAGGAGGTAAAAGAAGAGCAGGAGGAAAAGAAGGAAGAGAAGAGACAAAGAAATAGGAGGAGGAGAGCAAGCAACACACGGGATGAGGAAATTTAGGAGGAAATGAGGAAGAAGAAAAAGAAGGAAGAAGGGAAGGGGAGGAATGAGTGTTGCAATGAAGCTTTAGAAGGGAAAGAGAGCAAGGGGAAATAATGCAGGAAACAGTGGGTTGAGGGGAGTCATAACGAAATGGTGGGTCAAGGGAAGTGAATAAAGGGAATCGTTATGTGAAAGGGAGGTAAGGGAGGGCAAAGGGACCGGAGGGGAAAAGGGAGGGGAAGAGGAAAGGGGAAGAAGAAAGGGGAAGAGGGAAGGGGAAGAGGGAAGGGGAAGAGGGAAGGGGAATAGAGAAGGGGAATAGGGGAAGTTAGTGGCTCACTCAATTAAGTAAATTTAATAAAGCGTTCGAAACAAGACTCGTTAAGGAGTAATCGAGAGAGAGAGAGAGAGAGAGAGAGAGAGAGAGAGAGAGAGAGAGAGAGAGAGAGAGAGAGAGAGAGAGAGAGAGAGAGAGAGAGAGAGAGAGAGAGAGAGAGAGAGAGAGAGAGAGAGAGAGAGAGAGAGAGTAAGGTATATATTATTCCCACATAAACGAATTAACAAAACAACAATATCTTATCAAAATATTTTCAGCATAACGCGTGATTTTCCCAGCTGATAAGATTTCCCAGACAAAGTTTTCCTTCCTTAATAAAGAGTTTTCCTTCCCGAGAGAGGTTTCCGTGCCCGACAGAGCCCAGTGAACGCCGGCGTGACTCTGGATATCGCGGAGGCATTCTGTAAAGGCAATTTCAATTTCGATATGGCGACTTTTACTCTCATGGCGGCGTGAAGAATTTTTAATCTCGTGCGTCTTGCTTCTCCTTGGGCGGCGGTGGTGGTGGTGGTGGTGGTGGTGGTGATGGTGGTGGTGGTGGTGGTGGTGGTGGTGGTGGTGGTGGTGGTGGTGGTGGTGGGTGATATATATATTAAGTAATGGATTCAGTGTAATGGGTACTTAATGACGAGGTTTTCTTTCTCACTCTCTCTCGGAGCAACACCCAAAAAATGATTAACTACCACCACCACCGCCATCAAATTCTCATTAAAAATAATTCCCCACTTAAGGAAATTATTATCAGTGCAACATTTTTCTTTACCTACTAATCGCATCATTTCCCTTTCTCTACTTCCTTTAAATGGTTTCCCTACTCCTTCTCCTTCTCCTCATCTCCTTCTCATCTCCTTTTCCTCATCTCCTCGACTCATCTCCGCGACACATCTCTCCGCTCAAGACTTCTCAGCATCCTCCACACTTCACTTAAGTTACTAATTCTATAATTTTAACATACTTCGCAAGAACATGCAAACTCCATATTACTTACATTTTAACTTAGGACATTTTATTATTTGTTAATGGCGAGAAAGTCTATATAAAAAAAATGGTAATTGTTTCCGCGTACCAGAACTACAAATTACGAAATATATTCTGGTCTTATTCCGATAAAAATGGGTATAATGTTGAGTAAATACGATGAAATAATTTAAAAAAAAAAAATCTTTCAACAATATATGAAACTCAATAATGGAAATTGCATAAAAATAATAATGAAAATAATAATAATAATGAATAAAATAATTGTATGATGAAAATATAACAAAAATAGATATAAAAAAATTACTATATATCTGTTGTACATCAAAATAATTACCTACAAAAAATACACACAAAAAAATTTAAAATCTACCAGTAAATACATCAGGTTCGCTTTGCTCTTCATACGCTAAGGAGAGGAAGTTTGGCGAGGCATCCAGAGGGAGTAATAGGTTGGTAAAAGTTGAATAATTAGGCAAACAGGAGGCATTCACTATCCCATTACCTCGTCTTAATGGGTTGGAGGAGCAGCAGCCAAATCCCGAGGGAGGCTTTGAGTGCGGGGTGAAGGCATGATCATGAGGCGGAGATTAGGCAAAGTGTGTTCACCTCCCTCAAGTAACACGTTGAACCAAGATTAAAATATATATTACAGGAAGAAAACTATGATTTCTGAAATGTTGATTATTCGGAGGTTCTAAGTTGGTGAAATTATAGACACAGACATGGATACTAGGACCATTATTTTGGTGTCTTTATGCAATGACATATAAGTAATAATTCTTAAGTTGATATATTTTTGTTCTATGTAACAATTAAAAGAATCTCTCTCTCTCCCTCCCTCCCTCTCTCCCTCTCTCTCTCTCTCTCTCTCTCCAATTTCTAATGAGCCCTCACCACCCCCTTCACCCACCCATTACCACCAGCTGCTGACCCCCTCCCCCTCAGCCCTCCCGACAATCCTTCACCCCTTCAGGCCTGCAATACATCCGTGCCACACCTGCTCGGGGCTGATAATTACGGTTATCTGTACTCCTTAATTACCTGTCGAAAAGGTGATCAAGGTAGAGGTGAAAGGAAGGAAATAAAATGTGAGGAGGAGGAGGAGGAGGAGGAGGAGGAGGAGGAGGAGGAGGAGAAGGAGGTGGAGAAGGAAGGAAGAGAAAAGCTAAAAACAGGACATGGAAAAAAGTAGAAGCATGTAAAGATGAAAAAAGAAAGGAAAATAAACTCATTGTCTAGATAGAAATAAGTCTTTCTTCTTTCTTTTCCCTCAGTGACTCATAGTGATGACCTGACCTACGTTCATTGCCTTTCCCTCCCTCTTTTATTGTCCCACAAAGATAACTCAAAGGTCAAAGTTTTTTTTTCTCCTCTCAAATTGACTTGCGATTCGGTCACTTGTCCACTTCAAAGCTTTTTTTTTTTTTTTTTTTTTTTTTTTGCTAAGCCTACCGCTGTATTTACCACTAAGCCTAATGCGGAAAGTTCGCTTATCTGTACATTTCAGGAGTAAAGTAGTGTTTCATAGTATATCTCTCTCTCTCTCTCTCTCTCTCTCTCTCTCTCTCTCTCTCTCTCTCTCTCTCTCTCTCTCTCTCTCTCTCTCTCTCTCTCTCTCTCGTCACGGTCTACACTGTTGTTTAAATCCAGTTTCCACTATTTTTTTCCCTTTACTCTTTCTATTCCACTCTCAATTTGTTCCTTCCATATCGTTTCCTCCACAGTCTGTTTCTGTTTCTCCATTTTTTTCCTCTACACGATTTTTCGCTCAGTTCTTTTAACCCTTTTCCCACATAGCACTGAATCCTGCACATTTAGTTTATGCACACACACACACACACACACACACACACACACACACACACACACACACACACACACACACACACACACACACACACACACACACACACACACACACACACACACACACACACACACACACACAGTACATTCCTTACAACCATCCATCCTTTACATACATTACATCTCCTCCACTATCTATTCTCCTCCAGTAAACATTTCCCTTACAGCATCTTCTTCCTCATATCCCACATTAAACCTCACTCCTAATTAACCTTCCCTATTTACCTGTGTACACTTCCTCACCTGTAGTAGACCACACTTACGAACACTCCCACGAAGCCTCAATGAACCTAACACACAGACAGCCTCTCATGATCTCTGCTTTAACTGGCGCTCCATAAATGACCTTGAAAGTTAATTAGGACAGGGAGGGCCAGAAGCGATGTGTGGGAAGGTGAGTTCATTTTGTGTATAAAGTGAGATGAGTTGTGAAATTTTTCATAATGCATCTTTTTTTTTTTAGGTAATATGTGAAGTAATTATTCCTGATAGACGTTAGATTGTGATTTTGATTATTATTGTCTCTGTACTGTTTTTTTTCTGGCTTTTTATTGAAATGAAATGTAGAACTAAGGTGTATATTGTTGATTCTCGGTGGAAAAAAGAATCTACATTATCGTACATATTGTATTGTATTGACAGACACATATCTCTTTCTTTCTTTCTCTTTCTATTTTTTTCTCTCTCACTCTCTCACACTCACACAGAACCATAAATAAATAAACTGAAACACTAACAAAACTCTACTTCACACTTTCTACATTTTTAATCAAGTCTAAAATATTTTAAATTCTACAGCAGTATCACATGAGTACTCTCCCTTGTCCTAATCTTTGCGGCTCATCCTGTTTGAACCATTTACATCACCAACAGAATCAATCAATAACGAAGAGTGGAAAAGGGAAGAGAAAAGTGAATAATAAAGTAGATAACTAAATATATGTGTACACGTGGAGCAGGAAATGAAATATGAAACATGTGAAAGGTGACTGGGAGGATTAAAATGACGACCACGACAACGACAGTGACGACATGTGGGACTGAGAGGACGAAAGGGATGATTGTAGCGGATGGTTGATCTCAGAGGAAATTAAAGGCTTATCCGTACCGTAGGAAAAGAGGAGACTGGTGGGGAGGGGAGAGTAAGCTGTCAGTAGAAGGGGAGCGTGAATGGGTGGGATGGGGGAGAGAGATGAGGAAGCTGCATCTCCCATGTGAGCCTCAGCACTATCATAGGGAGATGAGGCAAAAGAGAAAGATTGTGTTAATGGTCCTTAATCGTGATAATGGCTGGACGATGAAAGGAGGGAAGGAGGGAGGGAGGGAGGGAGGGACGAGGGAAGGCACGAGGGAAATTGTGAACCCTGAAAAAGAATGAATGGGAAGAGAGGAGAAAAAAAGGTAACATTTCAGAGCAGGACAAAGGGACGAAATAGGTAAAGTTTCGAGTTGATAAAATCCAGAGAGGGAAATTGGTGTCAATGACTGGAAAATCACAGAGAGGAAAACAGGAGCAGGGCAGAGACACAGAGCTTTAGTATTTGCTTATACAACAGTTCCTCATCATTACACAATATACTAAGTAGAGTCTATGTATACAAAGACTGTGACAGCATCTCTTGAAACACTACGAGAAGACAACCTTAGTTTACATTTTCCTCATTCCTGTTTGCAACGAGACTAACCGAGATTCTAACTATTTATATTTCAAAGTTAATAAAATGGTCTATTGATCACTACATATAAGCTGTGTTACTCGTTGACATATAACACCTTCCAGCACAATAGTCGACTCCTATAGAGCGTCCCAACACCCATTTCCTATTCCAATATCATCGTGCAGAGTGAAGGCAGAAGAGGAGGGTCGAGAGGCACTGAGTGGGGCAAGGGAAGGTATTGGTGGTGTGAACTGACCCGCCGCCACCCACCTACTAGTGTTCCCGCGACACCATTGATTCCTGCGTCCACAACAATCATCCAAGCGGAAAGAAAGAGCAAAAGGGAAGGAGTTTGGAGGGGAAAACGTGAAGCAAAGTTCATCACTCGCCTCTTGAAGCCAGTGAGCGGCGGAAAGGAAGAAAAAAAAGCAAGACAATGGAGGTAAGTAAACAGAATTACGAAAAGAATGAAGGTATATGATAAGAATGATAGAGGAATGAAAGACAAATGAGATTCAGTGTCATCAATTATATAAATTAGTTGTGACAGCAAGAAACACGCCTAGGTTAGAAGTGAGCTGCGAGATAGAATTGTAATCCCGTTGATAGGATGTGCTGTAAGCCCAGGAAGGTGAACACCATTTGGTCTGCAAGCAATACATCCTCATCACCAGATCACCAGATGACCTCAGATAACCTCACTACCAAATGTTACGTAACCATCCCTCACTTAACCCCTCTGCCTCGTCCTGCCTTGTGAATCGTGGTGCCACAGCGTCGCGCCCACGTCGTGCTGATGGTTGGATGTGTTTGAGTTGTGTCGTGACTCTCAACTAGTGTTCGCTGCTCACTCAACTATTATTTATTCGTGCCGCCGATCAACAAGCCTTTCATCTAACGGAGCAGCGTCCTGGAACACAGTTTTACATCATGTCAACTGTTTCCAATAACGATACGCAATAACCTTACATGTTTATATATACATACACACACACACGCACACACACACACACACACACACACACACACACACACACACACACACACACACATACACACACACACACACACACACACACACACACACACACACACACACACACACACACACACACACACATACAGAGGTCGAGTGTCACGTCCTTGGCCACTACGTCCCTTCGCCGAGGCAGCATCAGTAAGCATTGAACAGACTGCTTTGTGACTTTCCAATATCGATAATCACAAACACTTTGGTCCAGCATTGTTTGAAGTAACAATTCCGTTCCTACAGC
>JAXIVD010003818.1:12500-15000 GCA_036785275.1 Cancer borealis
CACACACACACACACACACACACACACCTTCATCAGTATCACCACCATGTCAGATCCTTTCATCCCACGTTCCCCTCAGCCCCTCGTCTCGCCTCGCCTCACCGTCCCGCCCACTCAGTTATTCATCAGTTATTCAGTATAGGCAACCCACACCCATATTCAACGGAGTGATCCATTTCCTACAACATGAGTTTCCTTTCTCCCGTTCATTATGGGTCACTGAATATTCCTACTCATCAATGTGGCAACTAAAAGAAAGTGACAATACTGGTTATTATCATCATTATTATTATTTTTTTTTTTTTATTATTATTATTATTATTATTATTATTATTATTATCATTATTATTATTGTTATTATTGTTATCATTATTATTACTATTATTATTTTTATATTGTTCTTGCCCTCAAGTGTTTAGGTACATACGTCAACTATGTCTAAATACACCTTTAAAAAATAATATTGACAGGTATTTATCTCTCTCTCTCTCTCTCTCTCTCTCTCTCTCTCTCTCTCTCTCTCTCTCTCTCTCTCTCTCTCTCTCTCTCTCTCTCTCTCTCTCTCTCTCTCACAAACACACACAAACACACACAAACATCCACACAAACACGTCATTCTTCTCCCTTGTGACCCAACAAACACCTTAAGATTAAGTGCCGAGGCTCAGGAAATGAACAATCATGCACGGGATTGTGTGAACGAGTTTTGCTCAACACACACACACACACACACACACACACACACACACACACACACACACACACACACACACACACACACCTAGCCTCAGACACAAGCGCTACCACGGGGGACGAGAAGACTCCCTTTAAGAGGCGACCGCCCCGATGTGGAGTCAGGATATTGGAGTCTGGATTCGTGAGTGGAGGTGGCGGAGGTGGTGGGGGCGGAGGGGGCGTGGTGGGTGGAGGGGGGCGGCGGCAGCACCTCCACAAGGCCCAAGGGTAACGCCTGCTGCCCCGGGGGATAAATGGCCCTACCTGTTGTGGTAGCGATAAGCAGTGACTAGAATATAAAAAAAGACACTTGTTTTATCCTCTCTATTCTCATTTGTGTTATCTTCCAATACACATTAAGACCAAATTAATATAAAGAAAAAGAAACACTATATATTATAAGGGAAACAAACAGTGTTGCCACCCAGAGCATCGTGTACTGATCTTTCTCCAGTGTGTTTCCCTCGTCAGGGGAGGAATACACATGCCCTGGCGCACCCTTACACCCTAACGACCTTGGCGGAGGAAAACTTCTGTCGCGCCGTGGGAGACCCTAACCAAGCCACCAAGACCACCCTCACACGCCCTCCTGACTCCCTCACACGCCCTCCTGACCTCCGCACACGCCTTCCTGCCCCCCTCACACGCCCTCCTGACCCCCTCACACATCCTCCTGATCCCCTCACACGCCCTCCTGACCCCCTCACACGATCTCCTGCCACCCTCCACCAGCTAGTCTTAAGATTCAGTGGCAAAGTTCAGGAAATGAAGAATCATACACGTATAATGCGCGCTCATACAAACACACACACGCACACGCACGCACGCACACACACACACACACACACACACACACACACACACACACACACACACACACACACACACACACATACACACACACACACACACATACACACACACACACACACACACACACACACACACACACACACACACACACACACACACACACACACACACACACACACAAACACACACACACACACACACACAAACACACACGAAAAAAAACAGGGCAGAACGAATACAAAATGCAATTACTGAGCTAAAGTAATTCACCCAAGAGTCCGGACAGCGCACCCTCTTAAAGGTCAGGGTGTGGGCTGGGGGGAGAGGGGAGAGAGAGGAGAGGGGGGAGGGGAGAAAGGGGAGAGGGGAGAGGGGAGAGAGGAGAGAGGGGGACAAGGTCGTTTCGGGTACAGCATCATAGCGGGTGGCTCGTGTACTTTCTATAATAGCCTTTTAGCGTTAACTTTCTCCCTCGTCCCTGCTAGGTAAGGTTTAGGGCAAGGGAATGAGAGTAGCTTATAGAGGCGCCTTTATAATAGCGTCTGGCAGAGTGTGTGTGTCGCCGAGCCTTCCGTTGCGGCCAGGTTAGACGAGGATTGTCTTCCACAGGCACTCAAGACCCGTCCGTGTTGGCTGGGTGCCACGCCGTTTCGAGGCAGGACGGTGAAAGGACCACAACGCCGGGGACATGTGACGGAAGGAACAGCAGCCTCGGCGGGTGTTGTGCGTTGAAGGGGATAAAAGTTGGGTATAAAACGGTGCAATGGTTCGAATACGTGTGTGGAAAAACGCAAGTGGTGAGTGGAGTGAGTGAGATGAATGAGCTGCCATCACGTGTTCCAATGATGAGGGATTACTGCAAGAAACACAATTATATCCAATGATTTATGGTAATGGTCGTCATAGTTCACAGTTTATTGAATGATGTTTGCAAGTAATAACAATTACTCAT
>JAXIVD010003818.1:27500-42006 GCA_036785275.1 Cancer borealis
ATATACACACAAGCTACAATTTATAAAGGAAATAAAACACTATCTATGAGCGCATACGTCCTGCAACAACACCGGGAATGAAGCAATGTTTCCTCACCAACAAACTGAAACAAACAAGAGACACCTTTTAATAGGCTTCCACCGAGACCGACAATGCAACGCAATCTCACCCTCGATCCTCCACGCGTCCCTGGTGCGTGTGTGAGGTGGTGTCACGCCTTGCCACGTACTGTTACCGGCGCCTCAATAGTATGAATGACTCTTCCTTATATTTCCTCCAGGGTTAACAGTGCAGTACAACACCCTCCCCTCCCAGCCCATCTTCTCTGTACTGTTGCTTCACGACTTCCTGCCCCGAGTGGCTTTGGAATCACGACCTTCAAGCCACCGCCGCCGCCGCCGCCCCGTAAAAGCATGCGCGGCAAAGCGGAAATGGAATTGAAATTGAATTGGTTTCAAATGGATAGCGAAGAAACAACTTTACACATGCTTTATGCTTGTACCCGAGAGTGTGTTTTATTTTCTGCTTCACGATCTTCAAACAAACATCAAGAAACGTGTTTAACAAAATGAATAAATAAACGAGAAAACTTGGATTGATAAATAAAAATTTGAGATATTACTGGTTCCTCTAAAATCAATGACAGGGAAAAGGTAAGATTTATATCAGCACCTTTTCTTCCTTTTTGTGTATTCTTTAAAAAGTTGGATCCTGGCGAGGGTACGAGGCAGGCCTACGCGACCCTCGCCCTGCTGCCTTGTGTTGGCTGCTGGGAAGGTTACGGGAGCCATGAAGGAGGGGATGGAGGGGGTGTTGAGGGGGGCAAGGGAGGTCACGAGGGACGATGGATGGCACCCTCATCCATCTACAGTAGGAGCAAGACACGGCATTCCTGAGGTAGTGGCGGAGGAACATTATGGATGAGAGAAAGAGAGAGAAAGAGAAAGAGAAAGAGAGAGGAAAGAAAAAAGAGAGAAAATGGAACATCCGTTGTTTTAATGCTCAATGCAGGAAGGAGCGAACGGAGGAAAAAGGATAAGATGAAGAGAAGGAGAGAAAAGAAAGAATTATTTGCTGAAGGCGAGGAGAGAAAGGAAGTAAATACAGAGTGAAAAGTTGAAAGTAAAAAGAGGAGACGGAAGGGAAGGGAGGAGAAGGTTGAGGGATGGGTAAAAACAATGGTGTTCGGCAGGAATTACTACTAACCAATGGAGTTGAAACCTTTATCATGTTCCCAAACCTACATCATCTTGCTTGTGGACGTTTTACATGATGAGTGAGTGTACACCAACCCAAACACACACACACACACACACACACACACACACACACACACACACACACACACACACACACACACACACACACACACACACACACACACACACACAAACACACGACTGTATAATATTAACACACTGCATTACCAGGAGGCCAACACGCGGAGCTTCTTAATATTCATCACTTGTCTGGCCACGCATGGTTTACAGAGTGTGTGAGTAAAGCCTGAAACAAACACACCTAACAGCACCAAGCCCAATCTTGTCAGTGCCTCTAATCACGTACAGTCACTTGCTGAAACCATCTCGCTTCTCCCTCAACGGTGAACCTGAGACTCAAATGACTCGTAAAGCCGAAGCAGTAGACGCAACTTTATTTCCCTTGTGTCTACTGTTTCTGAGCTTCACGACTCTCTGAATCTCAAGGTTCACGCTAAGATGGAAGAGAAGAGCAAACTTACGTAACTTCACTTGCACGAACACGCTAAAACAACTACACCAGATAAATGATACTTGACAGTTTAATAATATTCTGGAATGAAGTAATTAATATATGATATTAAGCCACGTTCATCCTAGATTGATAGGCAGCCTCTCTACTCTACTCTTATGTGTTCTACTCTGCTCTGCTCTGCTCTATCCCGTGCATCTGACACTCTTGATTACCCTACAGAAAGAAGCCTGTCAAGCAAACCAGGTACAGAAGGGAAGGATATATTTCTCTCCGCATCTGCACCTGTAATTAAGTAGCGCCACACTGGTGAAAGGTAGGAAGGGATCAGCCTTTCACTACCATCCTTTTCCCTCACATACGTACGATTAGAAGTCATTCAATTTTGTCGTGAGGGTGACAGTGGAGTGTATAACTTCACTACACTTCACTCCTACACTAAAACACTGTCTGTCGTCTGCCTACCCACCAACACCTCAACACCTGTGAACACGCCAACCAATCAACAGTAGAGAGAGTTAGGTAAGTACAGGCAGTCACCAAGGCAAGCAGACGTCACATGCATTCCAGGTACCTCATAATAAGCCAAGTAGCGCCACAAAGGACTAATATCTTCCTGGGCTTGGGGCGTTTTCCTTCCGAGAGCAGATGGCAGGAGGTACAAAGATGCGGAGGAGAGGGAGAAGGAAGGAATGCATAGAAAAAGAGAGCGATAGCATAGGATAAATGAGGAGGCAACAAGAGAGAGAGAGAGAGAGAGAGAGAGAGAGAGAGAGAGAGAGAGAGAGAGAGAGAGAGAGAGAGAGAGAGAGAGAGAGAGAGAGAGAGAGAGAGAGAGAATGAAAGATAATTTTAGGAAGGGGAAGAAATGGGAAGGCAAGAAGGGGATAAACGGGGAATGGAGAGAGGAGAGAAGCACGTTAAGGCCCCAAACACACCGGTTGGCTGAAATCTCTCCCACGTAACTCTGCGGCGAGACACAAACGCACCAATACCGCACTGAACATTATCCCCGCGCCATGAGCAGTGGTCGGCCCCAGCCATCACTTCTCCCACTTGCCAACAAAACTTCCTAGAATTTGTAAGCGGTGCAGCACCACAGTTGGCCCGGCGACTGGTGCGGAAATGGGTAAGATTTGAGTTCGATGGAAAGCTGTCACAAGCAACCAATTACACCAAACTTCGTCCCTGCACACAGAGCAAGGCTTTAAGTGTGACAAAATGCTGTTTATGGAACGTAAAGCATCAGTATCCCTGACATAGATATGCAAATGTGGGTCACGTGCACAATCAACACTTTAAGCTGGACATTGTACTATTAATTACACAGTTGACAACCAGACAGAGATATGAATCTCAATTTAGAACACGCTAATGAAGGATTCCTGCAATGCATGTACGTGTATAAAACAACAAACAAAAAAACTTATCCCAAACCATAATTTAAAATAAAACATACCATGTAGTTTATACTGGATTTACCTTCAACAAAACATATCCTTTAGTTCTGCCAAAGTTTACAAAGTAATTTAGAAACTGCAAGTATATCAGGAGGAGAAAAAAAGAAAAGCCTGTGTCCCCCCGACCTCTTCTGTCACTGTCCCCCGCAGGCGAGGAGTGAGGACAGGTTATTGAAACAACACGAAAAATTGCACCAACATCACAGTAGCGTCGAGGCCGGCAGAGGAAAGCTGCTATTGGACATTCCGGTGACCAGGTGAGATGCCTCTATTAGGCACCAGGTAGCCTCCCAGGTGAGTTCTGGAACTTTTTTTTCTTATTCAATATATGTATGACCGACTTTTTAGTTAATCATTCCTCTGTTTTTTCCTAGTGTTCTCTTTACAAATTAGTTTCACTCTTCTCCCCTGCATCTCTTATCCGTATTGACCTAAATACGAGCCTTCCACAGCCAACAAAACACAATTTCAAAGTGTTCCTCTGGACTTGTAATCCTGAGTCCTTTGAAATACTCGTGTTAAGTATATTCCTGTATCTCATTCTCAGTTTCTGGATCATTAGTCAGTCCTGCTTCTGTTCTCATATGCTAAGCTTCCTTCTCATTGGCAGACTAATGTTAGCAGAGGTGAGAGAGATTTCATATTCTTTACTTCTTCCCTCAAGTATTCAATTCCATTGCAATAAAATGAACATTACTTTCGCTTAAGAGCTAAGAATTCCTCCGATTTCAGATTCATAAATTTTCACATCCAAGAGGAACTGAACTCGCTACCCGTTGAAAGGGATAAACTTACGATGCGTGCAAAGTATGTGCCATCGAGTCCTACAATTTGTATCACTACTCAGCTTAGGAATCACTGGCTCCCTTAATGTGGCGCGATCATGTTTTTCCTCCCAGACGATGGGTGAAGGAAACACCTGCCATTCTAGACCAAGATGAAGACCTGCCACTAAGGATAACGACGTTCTTCTCCTTCAAGAAAACTAATACATAAACATGTACCATTTGTCATTCTACCGAACTGTATCGTCTCTCACAAATGCTACATTTTCTCTCGTCTTACAGAAGAGCTACAAACGAGGTATTACATAGAACACTTTACTGCCACTATTAGACATCCTTTACAGACGGGCCACCAGGAAGCAATACACGATATGTATTCATGGCCGAGTAATACGACCAACAAGGCAGCTCCACCGCTTCTATTCCCCAACAAGTGATGTCTTTAGTGATCCTTAATACGTAACAGCACATTTCTGAGTGCAAGAATGTACGAAACAAGAGTGAAAAATAAATCACTATAATACTTTTTCACTCTCGCAACCCAAAAGTACAATGATTTCATTCATTACTCATGAAAGATTTTATGCAGAACAATAAACCGATAAATTAGGCAATCATTAATTATGGAGTATAAGCAAATTAGCAAAAGAGTGCAAATTAATCTTTGATCTCCACCTGTTTAATCACGTCCAATTCAGGTGCAACGAGGCAACAACAGCAGGAACAACGCCACACACACACACACACACACACACAGACACAGACACAGACACAGACACAGACACAGACACAGACACACACACACACACACACACACACACACACACACACACACACACACACACACACACACACATACACACACACACACACACACACACACACGTACACGCACACACACACACGTACACGCACACACACGTACACGTACACGCACACGCACACACACGTACACGTACACGCACACGCACACACACGTAAACGCACACACACACACACACCAGCAGCTACAAAATATATCAACAACACTATTTTCACGCTACATTCTAAGCCATCTTTCCGCACCTTCCTCTCTCCATAAAAATACCTCTGCCAATAACCACCACCACTACCACTACCACCACCACCACCACCACCACCACCACCACCACCACTACCACCACCACCACTACCCTTCGTCGCCGTCACCAAAGTATCTCACGGCGACATAACGACAGGAGGATAATTTTCGATCATAGTAATGAGGCCGTAACTATCCCGAGGCAGGATCGTTTAAAGCGGCAACACCATCACTCCTCATGCCACATCTCTCTCTTTCCCTCTCTTTCCCTCTCTCTTTCCCTCTCTTTTTCCTTCTCTTTCCCTCATCCTCACCCTCTCCCTCCCTCCCCGCTCCACCCGCTGCCACCAATATGCCGAAAAACGTTCCCGTCCGTACTTGGGCAAGAATCAGAGGGAAAACGTTTTATCCGGATTCCACACCGGCGGGGGCGACGTGCCGGAGGGTCGCTTGCCGGAAGGCTGAGGCGTCTGGGATGTAAGAAATGTTTACCTTTACTCTGAGCGACGTTCGGAAAATGTTTAGTCTCCGTCGGGTGAAAGGTGGTGATGGTTCCTCTATAAGACCCTTTATCCCCACTTTTAGTACGGTACCGTCCAGGGAATGTGTAAATTGCTTTCTCTATTTAGTGTTGCGTGTGATTTTGAAAGGGTAATGCAAGGTAATTAATGCGTTTTTAATACTTTCTTTCACGCATGAAGTCTTGTTGAACTGCATTTTTCTATCATGAAATATAACCCAAAATGTGTTTACCATTTTAGTTTTGTCTCCTGCTCGATTTACTTCTCCATCAATGATCATTCTTCTAATTCCTAAATAAACCTAACTCCTCTTCATCAATTAAGACTTTGAAGAATTACTAACTTGAAACTAAATCAAGAAATCCAACTCAACAAAAAATATCAATACGAAAACAAAAACAGGAAGATTCTATGACAAGGATAGCTTTGTAACATGTGTTCTGCCCTCCCCCCCTCCACGTGGCACCCTCACCTTGGCATTCCACACACGACCTGCACGTCCCCGCACACCTTGCTAGAGCGGCCCTTAGATGCTGTGTAAAGGAAGCCACGTGGAAGGGAAAGAACACGAAATATTCCAGCAAGACAAGGAGACCAAGTGACCACCAAGAAGTGACACAAACCAAGGCATTGAGACGAGGAATTAAGGGTTACATACGCTCTATGGCACTCCCTTTTTGCATAGTGTTACCCTTCCCCATACACCCTACGGTACTCCCTTTTTGCATAGTGTCACCCTTCCCCATACATGAACACAGCTCACCCACGCACTTTACTACCATGACTAATAAAACCTTATCCATTAAACTGAGTCAATAAATAAAATAACATAATTTTTCTTTACACTACACTCTCATCATCGTAAATTTATTAAAACAGATGTATATATATATTTTTGTTTCTTCGTTTCGTCTGTGTAATAATTCCTTCAACATTTCTAAGACCGAGATTCCTACACCAATCCTACTACTCACCACCAATCCTATCACTCACCACCACCACCACCACCACCACCTCCAAGACACAGGTGGCGAGGCGTCAGCGGCAGCGGCGACGCTAGACTTACAACTCCCTTGTTCTCTCTAATTAGCATGCGTGCAAGTCACTCCTAAACTGCCGGAGTTGTGATGCCTTGTTTCCAGTGGTTCATTTTGCCCAGAGTCAAATTAGTCCAGTGGGGAGGAGGGGAGGGGAGATAAGGGGTGGAGGAGTGTAAATGAGGGGAGGGTTGAGAAGGAGTTGAGGAGTGTGAGGGAGGGGAGGGTAGGAGTGGAGAAGTGTGAGGGAGGGGAGGGAAGGAGTGGAGGAATGTAAGAGAGGGGATGGTAGGGGAGGCAAGGAGTGTGGGAGTGTGAGGAAGGGGAGGGGAGGGAAGGGGAAGACGGCTGTCGACATCTGGTTTGGACTAATGAGGTGCTGTACCAGTTAATTAGTCGTAATTACCCGTCCAAAGTCAATTATCAGGATGCAATACTGCTTTTAATATTGTGGGAGATGTGATTGGAGGAAGGAAGGAAAGGAAGGAAGGAAGGAAGGAAGGAAGGAAGGAAGGAAGGAAGGAAGGAAGGAAGGAAGGAAGGAAGGAAGGAAGGAAGGAAAGAAGGAAGGAAGGAAGGAAGGATGGAAGGAAAAAAGAAATGGAAGGAAGCAAGGGAGGGAAGGAGAGGGAGGTAAAGGAAAGAATAATAGAAAAAAAATTATAAAATAAAAAAAACAAAGGAAGGATAACAAAATGGAGGAAGACAAAGAGTAATTATCAAGTAGTAATAATCGACAGAAAACTCGAACTAAGAGTCAACACTGGCTATGCAAACACATGTATAATAATTCACCTGAAAATATTATAATGGAAACGTGGGAGGGAGAGAAGACAGGTGAGAGAGAAGCCATGTGAGAGGGAAGACAGGTGTGTGGGAAGACAGGTGTGTGGGAAGACAGGTGTGTGGGAAGACAGGTTAGAGGGAAGACAGGTGTGTGGGAAGACAGGTGAGAGGGAAGACAGGTGTGTGAGAGGAGACAGGTGTGCGATCGTCTTGGTGGATGCAGGTGTAGTTATAAGGATGAAAGGCTATTCATTGGACGATTGACGGATGAGTGATGGATGGCAGGCGTTCAGGGTAAAGGTGGCGTAACAAACATGTATACAGAGGGATGTATGTATACTCTCCGCCTCCCTTCCCTCCCTTTACTCTCAATCCCTAAAAAAAATGTCATTCCAAGAGAGTGATGAAATTGTGCTTAATGAAGTGTTCTCAATCATATGTTTTCATGGCTTGTGATCTGCAGTAATTAATTAATCAAGACTAATAAATGATGGAGTTTTAACCATCGTGCTTTTTTGATAATCGTTAATAGAAATTAGTGGTTCAAATACCAGGGGGATAGAAATGTTTTATTTAAATTCTTATATTATAATTTTATCTGTAGTGAAACTAACTTTTTTGGGAGAAGGGTTGAATCTAATTATATATAAATTAAATATATAATGATTAGGTTTTAGTATAGTTAGAAGCAAGTAAAGAACATTGATAGGATCTGTATGAGCGTAAAAAGGCGTGATTATAAAGGTGATATAAAGGTCATAAAAAATATGATAAGGTTTCGTCAGGCATCATAACAGAACCCAAATCAGGCAGAGAAGAAATGTTTTCATAATATTGTTAAATAACGAACCGCATGAATAAATAGAAGCAAAAAGTTGATTCAAACAAATAAATTATACTCTTTCCTTTTCCCTCTCCCTTCCTCTCCCTCCCCTTTCCCTCTTCCTCTCCCTCTCAGTGATTGTTAATAGTAATATATAATAAAATACTGCCTAACGAAGCTGAATATAGGACAAAACAGAAACACATCTACTAACTCCGCTCCTCTTCCCTTACATACCTTCCGTGCTGGCTGTAACGTGGAGAGGAGACCAATTTCACTGTCAATACATAGATAAAGCAAAAGTCAACCATGGGCGAGGGAGGAGGAGGAGGAGGAGGAGGAGGAGGAGTGTGTGGAGGGACGTGTGTGGATGGAGCATTAGTACTGAAGTTTGGTCCGGCACTGAAAGCTTTGTTAGAAATTCAGGAAATCCTTTATTGGGGAAAATACGAGAGTTAAGTAAATAAAATAATACTTTGATGTACTTCTAAATATTTTGTAAAATAATAAAAAATAGAAAAACGTGATATTCTATTTCCTTTATGGTGTAAATAATGAATATTCACGATAATATGGAATTCAAGAGTCTGATTATTTGGAAAGAGAGGAGAACGAGGACGAACAAACGCACTAACCACTAATGACAACCTTTGACAGACCAGAAAAAAAATGAGTTTGCTTTGAGACCACTTGGCAAAAGATAATTAATGGCAGGAATAGGAATTACGTCCCCCCAAAAAAGGAGGAGACATTAAACACAAAGAGACTCATTCTGTCCACGAAATGGTCACATCATGATAATTAAACACACACACACACACACACACACACACACACACACACACACACACACACACACACACACACACACACACACACACACACACACACACACACACACACACACACTGTCTTTCTACTTCCACTTAACGATCAGATAAGCTTCGGAAACAAACAGGTATATCGTACACCTCAAATATACACACATAAATGTTGCTAAAAGAGAAAAATAAATGAGCTTAAGAGAAAAATAGGTTAAAAAAATATACTATGAAAAATAACAAATATTCTCAAAAATTTTGTATAATCCCACTAACAATAAAATGAAGGTAAATGACAGAGAGCTAAATGAATTATAAGAGGGGAGTGCATATATACTCCCGCCCTTCCCCCCCAAAAAAAATGTGGGAAAATGATAAAAGGGAATAAAAGCCACGTCATTACAAAACCGGGAAGGGTCACCACCACACGTATAAAGAACAGAGTGAACGGAGTGCTTTTCAAATTGACGTTTTTAGCCAGGGGAAAAAACATTAAAACTGGGCTGAGTAGGAACATTTTGTGGTAGATCCAGGGATTTCGAAGCCTAACTAAAATAAAAGAAAAAATAGGTGAACGCATGAAGTCTGTGTCTGTCTGTCTATCTCTCTTTCTCTTTCTCTTTCTCTCTTTCTCTTTCTCTTTCTCTCTCTCACTTTCAAAAATAGTGGATTAAAGGTTAATTACTCTCTCTTTTACACTTGCTTTTATATATTTCATACTTGATGTCGTTATTCACGTACTTCGGTGAATTATGAATGATTTTTTGATGGAATGAAAAAAAATATTCATCATTATAATAAAATTTTCTTTGCAAATCCGAGCTTAACCTTTTTTTTTAAATAATTTTACACTTATTTTACCTGGAACTGCAATGAGAGAGAGAGAGAGAGAGAGAGAGAGAGAGAGAGAGAGAGAGAGAGAGAGAGAGAGAGAGAGAGAGAGAGAGAGAGAGAGAGAGAGAGAGACTGTGGGAGGGAGATAGAAGCATGAATAAAAATAATGCACATTGGAAGGGAGGGCACAGGGAAGAAAATAGATGAGTGAGAGCACATTCATGATTCTGCTGCCCTGGAGGAAGAGGAGAAGGAGGAAGAGGAAGAGGAAAAGGAAGAAGAACAGTAATGGGAAGCAAATAGAAAAATACAAGGATGAAATAGACTAAATTGCCTTCGAATTTATAACAAAGGAGAATCAGAATGGTTGAGGCACGTCATGCAGGCACCCCACACCACCTAAACCATTAATCTAAGGGTCTGTAAACTCGACGTGACACCAGGAAATTGACGAGGAAATTGATTCAGAATAGGATAGCTCACTCAATAGTTTGAGGCCATAGGGTATAAAATGGGAGATGTGTGGCAGGAATAACTAAGAGGAAGAGTATGTAAGGATATGTGATGATATGAGTATAGGATGTGTAAGGTAGGATATGGAGACAAAAAAGAGTGTTAGAGAAAGAGATGAACTTAAGGAGAGAAATGAGAATAGGAATTGTGTGGAGGATAATTGAAAAGGTAGAATAATGATAGATAGTGTGGATGAAAGAAGGATTAGATAGATAGATACATTGTTATAAGGTGATGGTGGTGGTGGTGCATGGGAGGGAGGTGGCAAGGGAGAGGGAGTGGGAGAGGGAGAGGGAAAGTGAGTGGGAGGAAGGAGTGGGAAGGCTTGTTATCTTTTAGTTTTATTTTACTCCTCTTCATCATAATTATAATGCAACAAGGAATTATCTTTTACGTCATTAAGACATATAGTAATTAACTTCATCTTCCTCATTTTGGAAACTATCTTCTCTTTGGATATTCTTGTTTTAGTTGATTTTCTTCCCTTCCTCATTTTCCTCCCACTCTTTTTTTTCCCCTCTCTCGTTTTACTGCTTTTTTATTTTGTTTCTCTCCTCGTTCTATTCCTCTTTTTACTTTGCCTTCTCCATTTCCTTTTATTCTTCTCCTATTCCCACTACTACTTCTTCTTCTCCTCCTCCTCCTTCTCCTCCTCTTCTTAGATCTCCTCTTAATCCTTCTCCATTTCTCTTCTTCTCTCCCTAATCTTAATCATCTTGCCTTTAGAGCTCCTTTTAAGGTATTCAGTTACCCCTTTCATCTCTCTCTCTCTCTCTCTCTCTCTCTCTCTCTCTCTCTCTCTCTCTCTCTCTCTCTCTCTCTCTCTCTCTCTCTCTCTCTCTCTCTCTCTCTCTCATTCCCTCTACTGTCCTTCCTCTTTCTCTCTATGCAGCCAATCAAAATTTTTCCTTCTCAGGCCTTGCAACATTTTCTCAGGTTGGCTTTGAGGAAAATAATGCATCAGATGAATGGAAAATATTGGCAAGCATGAGAGAAAGAGAGAGAGAGAGAGAGAGAGAGAGAGAGAGAGAGAGAGAGAGAGAGAGAGAGAGAGAGAGAGAGAGAGAGAGAGAGAGAGAGAGAGAGAGAGAGAGAGAGAGAGAGAGAAAGAGAGAGAGAGTTAATGGAATATATGTGCATTTGTTAGGTTAGTGATATACATTTCAAGCTTATCCTCTTCTATCCTCTTTTATCCTCTTCTCATTGACTAGTTTCCTACCTTTCATCCTTTTGTCCTCACTTCCCTGCCTCATTTAATTTTTTTTCTTCCTCTATTCATATTCATTCCTGTCTTCCTTAATCTTTTCCTTCTTCATATTACTTTTTTGTTCTATTTTACTGCCTTCATATTAGTCTCTTTGGTTTGAAGTCTTTATCTTTTTTCTATATTCCTTCTTGACTGTTTCTATTCCCACCCATTCACACACTCTCTTATCAACGCCTTCCTTCTTTCCTTCATTCATTCATTTTTTTCATTCATGCATTCATTCCACTCTTCCTTCCTTCCTTCTCTGTGTCTTTTCTTCGATCATCTTTTCTATCCCTCCTTCCTTCCTCCCTTCTTTCCTCTTTTTCTTCCTTCTCTTATTACATATAACACCAGTACTTTAGGAACGCATACCTGAAGCGCCACATACATACATACATACACTAAGAGCCACGAGAGCAGTGCACAACCCGCCTTTAATTGCATCTGAAGGACTCACTCAACCAAAGATGTGATTCTGAAGCAGGCACGGGACTCCACCTCACGCAGAAAGAGTAAATATTTTGTTATCTGCATGAAACACAAAAATAATTATTAGCATCTCATTATTTGCAGATTATGAATGTGATTGAGGTGATTATGATAATTTATTTCGGTTTCCTGTTGATTAATGAGAGTTTTAGTTTCAATAACGTTATCTAATGTAAGTTTCTATTATAATATTACTGTGGAAATCGTAGAATGATTTTATTCAATGGGAGGTATGGTGGCGAGAAGGAAAATTTAATAATAATAATAACGTTAATATGTGGTCTCCTAAAAAATGGCTTAAATTACATTATAAATACGGGTCACTGTTTCCTTATAAGTTTCCTTTTCCGGTACATGCAAAGTGACAACAACAAAAATAATAATAATAAATAAATAAAAATAGATAAAATGAAATAAAATAAATAAAAAAAGAATAATAACGGTGTGGAAGCAGACAAGTTGAGACGTAAAAACTTTAACCGGTCGGGATGGGATGGGATCAAAAGAGAATAGTTTGTAAGGAAGATCGAAGGGAATCAAGCATAACTTTTACAAGAGTCAAGGCCAGAGAGGGAGAACATAGCAGACATCTTTACGAGCAAGTCTGATAACAGGAATAATTACGTTGGTGGCGTGAGGGGGTGAGGGTTGGGATGAGGGTTGGGGTTGGGTGAGGCTGGGTGTGGTGGGGTTGTGTTGGGTGGTTATTGTGAGTTGTGTCTTAATAAATAGAAAGATGACGAAAGATGACTGACCACACACACGCACAACACGCAATGGGGAGGGACGGTAGACACACACACACACACACACACACACACACACACACACACACACACACACGCACACGCACACACACACACACATACACACACACACACACACACACACACACACTTGCGGGATGTCACCAGTGTGCATTAACTGATCCGTCAAAGGCAGATTTACAACATCCTCTGTTTTCTTCTACAGAACACCAAAGATTTATTGCTCCTATTGACAACCTTCTCGTCGCTCTCAAAATTTATTACACTTGATATTTCGTTTCTGGCGTCCTCTGCCTTACGCTCCTCCTCCTCCTCCTCCTCCTTTTATCTTACTTGCAAGCACTCAAACTTCACTCCCACCTGTTGGAGACACCTGCCACATTCATATCCCAGTGTGTGTGTGTGTGTGTGTGTGTGTGTGTGTGTGTGTGTGTGTGTGTGTGTGTGTGTGTGGTGTGTGTGTGTGTGTGTGTGCGTGTGTGTGTGTGTGTGTGTATGTGTGTGTGGTGTGTGTCTGTGTGTGTGTGTGTGTGTGTGTGTGTGTATGTGTGTGTGTGTGTGTGTGTTGTGTGTGTGTGTGTGTGTGTGTGTGTGTGTGTGTGTGTGTGTGTGTGTGTGTGTGTGTGTGTGTGTGTGTGTGTGTGTGTTTCATAATTCTGCTAAGTCTTCTGAAGTCTGTCTATTGTTCATGTCACTAATTCTACATAACACATGCTTTTGTTCAAACTCCCGCTGCCAGCCAGTGTTAGCAAACAAACCAAGCTTAACCTGCAAACACCTGAATCACACACGGCTCTGAAGCACATCTACACTAACATCTCTTCAGCTACACTTGATACACTACATAACGGTACATCAACTTCAATTGAGTTATTATTTACTCTATTTCACTTTTTCTTTTTAAATACATACTGAAGCATGTACGCACGTTTTAAATGTAAAAAATACATACATTAATTACTAAAAAATGCTTCTTAATAGTATAACATTTTTTTTTATCAATACACGAATTATTCATTATTCTGACTTACCAGGACAGTATTCTGACATTCAAAGTTCATACCAAATACTTCTGACTGATGACATTTCAAATTACTAAATAAAAAGTCTCCCATTACGCTTGGCCTTTACAGGTCCTCGCTAGGCACCTGGCACTCGATCCTTCCTCCCACACCTACCCAACACACCTTCACTGCCGCATTACAAGTGTTCAAATTGTGATAACTGGAAGTCCATTATTATTATCATTACTATTATTAGTATTAGTATTATTATAACTACTATTATTATCATTATTATCATTGTGTACATTATCACTCCCTTAACATCAATATCATAATCACTCTTTCATATTACAAATTCATAACAAATAAATCCCAGTTATAAGTCTCCCCCACAACAACCTTTATTGTGTCACACAAACACCAAAACTGTTGCATCAGCGCGGTATAAGTCCTCCGCGTCAAGTACTCCTAAGCTTCTCGAGTGTTCCTCAGGAACACTCGAGTCGTTAGGATTCAGCAGTGCACGTTGACGGTGTCTCGAAACCAAAATTTTGCCAACTGACCTCCGTATGAATGGTTCCATTAAACTTCATTAATTTCCCGCGAAAAAAATACATACCCTCAT